>CAJGYO010000010.1:51764431-52029070 GCA_904845875.1 Miscanthus lutarioriparius | reverse complement strand
ACTAAAGAGCTTACTACAACTAGTTTGCGGTATATAAATGAGTAAGTAAGGTGATTATACACATGGCGTGAAGAGTGAACCAATCACAAGATGAATACTAATTTCAATCACCCGGAGAATACCAAAGGCAATAAACAACCAATTTTCTCCGAGGTTTACGTGCTTGTCATGCGCTAGTCCCGTTATGTAATAACCAACACTTGGTGGTTCGATGGCTAAGAGGTGTTGCATGAACCTCATCCACACAAATGGATACCGCAAGAACCTACCCACAAGTGAGGTAACTCAATGACACGAGCACTCCACTAGAGTTACCTTTCGTAGCTCCAGCGAGAAGGCCTGAACCCCTCACAATCACATGAGCGAGCGAGACAATCATCAACCTCCGCTCGATGATCCTCATTTGCTCCAAGCAGTCCTAGGTGGAGCAACCACCAAGAGTAACAAGTAAATCCTTGGTGAAACATGAACACCAAGTGCCTCTAGATGCAATCACTTAAGCAATGCATGGATTCTCTCCCCAATCTCACAAAGATGATGAATCAATGATGGAGATGAGTGAGAGGGCTTTGGCTAAGCTCACGAGGTTGCTATGTTAATGCAAATGTCCAAGAGAGTGAGCTAGAGGCGGCAATGGGGCTTAAATAGAGACCCCCACGAATAGAGCCGTTGGCTCTCTGTTCACTAAAAAAGCAGGGGCGATCGGGACGCCGCCGGTGGATTAATCCAGGACGTTGAGACCCAGCGTCCGGTCCATAGATTTTCACCACGTGTCCCTGGCTTCAAATGCTGATCGCCCGATCTCAGCGGTCATCGATTACACTTAAGTTGTGGTGGGACCTTGTTGCTCAAAGTGACCGGACACACCATCACGCAGCATCCGATGCGTTTCAGTAAAGTTCCTTCGCGACGGTGAACGTGTCAGATCACCCTTGACTAGACTTCGCCCGGCGTCCGATCACTCGTCCTCTTCTCACATGCGGCGTATACATTAGCATGACCGGACAACGAATAGTGTTCAGGCGAGTCCGGTCACTGTGTGACCACGTCCGGTCACTTCCAGCATCTCGGTGACTATCACTTCCTTTATTTCACCAACTTCTCCATCCTTGCTTAAATGTGCCAACCACCAAGTGTATCACCTTATGCACATGTGTTAGCATATTTTCACAAACATTTTCAAGGATGTTAGCTTCCACTAGATCATAAATGCATATACAATGAGTTAGAGCATCTAGTGGCACTTTGATAACCGCATTTTCGTCTGAGTTTCACTCCTCTTAATAAATGCGACTATCGATCCTAAATGTGATCACACTCTCTAGTGTCTTGATCACTAAAACAAAAAACTCCTATCAATTTCACATTTGCCTTGAGCTTTTGTTTTCTCTTTCTTCTTTTCAAGTCCAAGCACTTGATCATCACCATGGCATTACCATCATCATGTCATGATCTTCATTTGCTTCACCACTTGTAGTAGTGCTACCTATCTAATAATTACTTTGATAAACTAGGTTAGCACTTAGGATTTAATCAATTCACCAAAACCAAACTAGAGCTTTCAATCTCCCACTTATTGGTAATTGATGACAACCCTTACACAAAGATATGAATTAAAATTTAATGGAATCCATGTTGCTTGCCCAAGCATATTTACCATGTGTAAAAGGATATGGACAAGTTTCATGAATCCCATATGGTAGCAATGCTCCCCCTACATATGTGCTAAGAGTTTGGATTGTAGCTTGCACATATGCTTAGATAGGAAATATAGGAGACAATGTCTACCAAATGATGCTAAGGTATAAGAGATGTACCTTTGAGCGTGATACCAATGGAGTGCACCAATATACCATCCTTAGCACCATTAGTAACTAAACATACACAAAACTAGAATACCCGTGAGATCAACATTAAGTGAGGGTCTAGTTTTCATAGTGTGAGCATGAGTCTAGTTACTTAACATATGCATGCTAGTTTTTCATTTCATCATTCAAACCTACACACAAGCATGGATATTGAAATTTGAAACTTCTGCCATGCAAGCAAATATATGAAATGCACATTCACATGCAACATACAAGTTTATGAGCTTGCTCCCCCATCTTGAACTTGAGTGTAACCTTAAGCCACTAATCTTGCTTTGTTCCTTACAACTATCCCATCTTGATCTTGCTTGTTTCGAAAGACCCACTTAGTTCCAATCACATTATGTCCCTTCGGTCTCTCTACCAATTCCCATACTTGATTTCTTGTGAAGTTATTCAATTCTTCATCCATAGCATTCACCCAATCAACATCCTTGAAAGCTTCATCTATCTTCTTACGTTCAATGGATGACACAAATGAGAAATGTTCACAAAATGATGCCAATTTAGATCTTGTTTGTACACCTCTAGAAATATCACCAATTATAGAGTCCAAAGGATGATCTCTTGTGACATTGGTTGATGGAGCACTTGCATTTGATTGATCATTTGGTTGAGATGATGAACTAGCCACTTATTGTAGATCTTGCACTTTGTCAACACTAGCACTTGCTTGACTTTAATCTTGAAAACCACTAGCTTGTACATTTGAGTTAGAGAGCACTTGATTCTTATCATCTTTAACATCAATCACCTCTCTAGGTCTTATATCACCAATGTTTATGTTCTTCATTGCATTGACTAATTGAGTGCCTCTCACATCATCTAGATTCACATCTTCCTCTTGGGAACCATTTGTTTCATCAAATTCCACATCATGAACCTCCTCAAGAGTACCACTAGCCAAATTCCAAACTCTATATGCCTTGCTAGTAGTGGAGTAACCAAGAAAGAAACATTCATCATATTTCTTTTCAAACTTGCTCAATCTAGTGTCTTTCTTCAATATGTAGCATTTACAACCAAAAACCCGAAAGTATGCTATGTTGGGCTTTCTTCCATTCAATAGCTCATAAGGTGTCTTCTTCATCATGGGGTGACAATAGAGTCGGTTGCTATAATAGCAAGCCGTGTTGATTGCTTTGGCCCAAAAAGAATGATTCACATTATACTCACTCAACATTGATCTTGCCATATCAATCAAAGTTCTATTCTTTCTTTCAACTAGACCATTTGATTGTGGAGTATACTTGGCCAAAAATTGATGCCTAATTCCAAACTCATCACACAAATCATCCACTCTTGTGTTCTTGAACTCACTTCCATTGTCACTTCTTATTTTCATGATGGTTGTTTCAAACTCATTATGAATTCTCTTGATGAATGTCTTGAAGGTTGCAAATACATCACTCTTGTCAACAAGAAAAAACACCCATGTATATCTAGTGAAATCATCCATAATCACAAATCCGTATTTGTTTCCACCAATGCTAGTGTATGTGGTTGGTCCAAACAAGTCTATGTGCATCAACTCAAATACCTTAGACATGCTCATCATGCTCTTCTTAGGATGTGTGTTACCCACTTGCTTTCTAGCTTGACATGCACAACATAGCTTAATCTTCTCAAATGTGATATCTTTCAAGCCTCTAACTAAGTCATGCTTGATCAACTTGTTCAATTATTTCATTCCAATATGACCGAGCCTTCTATGCCATAACCAACCTATGCTAGACTTAGTGATCAAACATGTTGACAATTGAGATTATCTTGCATTGAAATCAACCAAGTATAGATTATCATATCTAAATCCTTTGAATATCAAGTTAGAACCATCTACACTTATGATCTCTACATCATCCACACCAAATATGCACTTGAAATCAAGATCACATAATTGAGCTACCGATAATAGGTTAAAGTTAAAGCTTTCTACTAGTAGCACATTGGAAATGCTCAAGTCATTGGATATTGCAATCTTACCAAGACCTTTGACCTTGCCTTTGCCATTGTCACCAAATGTGATACTATCAATCCCATTACTCTTATTTTCATTGATTGAATTGAACATTCTTGGATCACCGGTCATGTGTTGTGTGCACCCACTATCAAGCACCCAATGCCTTCCTCTGGCTTTATAATTGACCTACAAAAGAAGATCAATTCTTTTTAGGTACTCAAACTTGCTTGGGTCCTTGAAGGTTAGTTACCAAGGTCTATGGTATCCAAATGGTCTTCTTCTTTGGACCCACAATTGGTGTACCAATGAACTTAGCCTTCACACCATTGGTACCCTTAACAAGAATGTAACAAGAATTAAATCTAATTGAGGATACATTAGGTTGCTTGTTCTTGTTAGTCTTGCAATATTGCTCTATATGCCCAACTTACTTGCATCTATTGCAAAACCGACCATTGCCCTTCATAAAGCTAGCTTTGGGAGTGACAAAGGCCGCCTTGCCTTTCTTGGGGGTATAGCCTAATCCCTCTTTGTTGAGAGAAAACCTTTGGCTACCCAAGCACTTTAGCAAGCGGGCATCTCCACCAACAGCATTGCCTAAGGCATGAGTGAGCTCATTCACCTCCTTCTTGAGGGTCTCATTTTTCACCATTAGTGAGGCATCACAAGTGAAACCATCACTCAAAGGTGAAGTTGAAGTAGAAGTGCTACAAGAAGGGTTAGTGGGAGTAACTACAATGGGCTTATAAAAAGATTCATCAATAATATCACATGTTAGTCCTACATCACAAGACACAATCACTTGCTCTTTCTTGGATTCCTCCTTCTTGACTTGCTCAATGAGAGAGGAGTGAGACTTTTCAAGCTTAGAGTGAGCTTTGCCAAGCTTCTCATGGGCTTCTATTAGCCTCTCATGAGTGGCATTTCACTCATCAATGGATTGCTCAAGAAATTTGACTTTCTTGCTCAATTCTTTGCACTCCTTTCTCTTCATCTCAAAGCAAGTGTGCACTTGCTCACACATGTCCATGAGCTCCTCCTTGGTGTACTCCTCATCATCATCACTCCTAAAAGCATCACTTTCACATTTATCATCATCACTCACATCATATTTTACCTTGGTAGGCTTTGCCATGAGGCATGTCGATGGAGTGTCGAAGATAGAGGGCTTGTTGTTGATGGCGATGCTTGCTAGTGCTTTCTTGATAGATTTCTTGCCATCATCACTAGAGCCATCACTATCCCATGTGACCACATAGCCTCCACCCTTCTTTTTCTTTTGGAAGGTCATCCTCTTCCCCTTCTTCTCCTTCTTTTTCTTCTTGTCCTTCTTGTGCTTCTTCTTCTCATCCTCATCATTGTCACTATTGTAGGGACAATCCACTACAACGTGATCGGGGCTCTTGCAATTGTAGCATCTTCTCACATATTCTTTGCTTTTGGTGTGATCTCTTCTCTTTCTTGCACCATAGCCCTTCTTCTTCATGAATTTGCCCACCTTGCACATAAATAGAGCCATGGCTTCATCATCAATGTCACTAAGATCCTCATCATCACTTGATTGTTTCTTTGACTTGGGCTTGTTCTTGGATGATGAGCTAGCCTTGAATGCTACACTCTTCTTATTCTTCTTGTCTTTGTCTTCCTTCTTATCATCCTTGTCAACCCCTTCCCTTTCCCCACGGTATGTCTCTTATGTCATGACATCACCTAGTACTTGGTTAGGGGTAATCTCCTTCAATCCTCCTCTTATGATAAGCAATCTCAACATCTCAAATCTTGGAGGTAAGCACATCAAGAACCGCTGAGAGACATCATAATCATTGATCTTCTCTCCCAAAGCCTTCAAGTCATTGACAATCACTTGTAATCGATGGAACATCTCCGGAATGCTCTCATCTTCCTTCATCTTGAAGCTTGTCAACTTGTCCTTGAGGATGTACAACTTGGCACTCTTCACCGTTGGTGTGCCCTTATATGTTTCCTCCAATCTCTTCCACACCTCATTAGCTCTCTCACAATCCTTGATTTGCTCAAACACATTGGAATCAATGGCATTGTATATGGTGTTTAGAGCCATTGTATTGCATGGCTTGTTGGTCTTATCTTGGTTGGTGAGATTGTCGGGACCAATGATAGCATAGTCACTCTTGGTCACATCCCATACTTGATCATTAATTGAACCAAGATACATCCTCATCTTTTTTTCCAATAATCATAGCATGTGCCATCAAAGAACGGTAGTTTGCCCTCCACATGGTTGAACACAACTTGAGCCATAATTTGACACCGAGGTTGTTAAGCCTTCAATTAAACGGTGACCACGGCTCTGATGCCACTTCAAAGGTCCTAATATGGCTAGAGGAGGGGTGAATAGCCTATTTAAAAATCTACAAACCAACTAGAGAAATTGATTAGTATGACAAATAGCGAAAAGTAAACTTGATCTAGCTCTACAAGGGTTGCAAGCTACCTATTCAACAATTCTAGTTACTATGATCACTAGACACACAATTTACTAAGTCACTACTCACTAAGAGCTCTCACACTGGCTACACTAAAGAGCTCCACTAGATGAACTTAAGCTACAAAGCAAGCTCTCAATTCTAGCTATACTAAAGAGCTTACTACAACTAGTTTGCGGGTATATAAATGAGTAAGTAAGGTGATTATACCGTCGCATAGAGAAGTGAACCAATCACAAGATGAATACTAATTCAATCATTGGGAGAATACCAAAGGGCAATAGACAACCAATTTTTCTCCCGAGGTTCATATGCTTGCCGGCACGCTAGTCCCCGTTGTGTCGACCAACACTTGGTGGTTCGGCGGCTAAGAGGAGTTGCATGAACCTTGTCCACACAATTGGACACCACAAGAACATACCCACAAGTGAGATAACTCAATGACACGAGCACTCCACTAGAGTTACCTTTCGGCGCTCCGCCGGGGAAGGCACAAGACCCCTCACAATCACCGCGATTGGAGCCAGAGACAATCACCAACCTCCGCTCGACGATCCTCGCTGCTCCAAGCCGTCTAGGTGGCGGCAACCACCAAGACTAACAAGTGAATCCCGCAGCGAAACACGAACATCAAGTGCCTCTAGATGCAATCACTCAAGCAATGCACTTGGATTCTCTCCCAATCACACAAAGATGATGAATCAATGATGGAGATGAGTGAGAGGGCTTTGGCTAAGCTCACAAGGTTGCTATGTTAATGCAAATAACCAAGAGAGTGAGCTAAAACCGGTAATGGGGCTTAAATAGAGAGCCCCCACTAATAGAGCCGTTGGCTCTCTTTTCACTAAAAAAATAGGGCGACCGGACGCAGGACCCCAGCGTCCGGTCCATAGATTTTCACCACGTGTCCCCTGCTTCAAATGTTGATCGCCCAATCTCAACGGTCATCAGTACACTTAAGTTGTGACCGGACACACTACTCAAAGTGACTGGACGCACCATCACTGGCGTCCGGTCTTTTCCAGTAAGGTTCCATTCGCGATCGGACGCGTCCGGTCACCCCCGACCGGACTCGCCCAGCATCCGATCACTCACCCTCTTCTCTTTGCGGCTCCACATCAGCATGACTGGATGCTGAACAATGTTCAGACAGAGGCCGGTCACCTGCGTGACCAGCGTCCGGTCATTGTATCTCAGTGACTATCACTTCCTTTATTTCACCAACTTCTCCATCCTTGCTTAAATGTGCCAACCACCAAGTGTATCACCTTATGCACATGTGTTAGCATATTTTCACAAACATTTTCAAGGATGTTAGCTTCCCACTAGATCATAAATGCATATGCAATGAGTTAGAGCATCTAGTGGCACTTTGATAACCGCATTTCGATACGAGTTTCACTCCTCTTAATAGTACGGCTATCGATCCTAAATGTGATCACACTCTCTAAGTGTCTTGATCACTAAAACAAAAAACTCCTATCAATTTCACCTTTGCCTTGAGCTTTTTGTTTTTCTCTTTCTTCTTTTCCAAGTCCAAGCACTTGATCATCACCATGACATTACCATCATCATGTCATGATCTTCATTTGCTTCACCACTTGGAGTAGTGCTACTTATCTCATAATTACTTTGATAAATTAGGTTGGCACTTATGGTTTCATCAATTCACCAAAACTAAACTAGAGCTTTCAGCGACGGCGGCGGCGCCCTCCCATTCAGCACACCTCAGATTTTTAGCTCTAGCTAAATACAGATCAAGGCAACATACAGATGCACCATGTAGGAAATTATTCGAAGGTCAAAGCTATTGCCCAACAGGTAAGCTAATGCCATGTCTTTAATCAATTTTACTTACAACTCTTAGCTCAAAACAAAAAAGAGGTCATCTATAACCCTTCTGCTGCTTTAGAAGCTCGCTTTTTGTTCTTTTACATCATCCATCCATTTGGTGGTACATTCTTTGATCGATTTTGTGCTTCCTCTTATATATCTTTGATGCATTCTTTGTTTTCCTCTATGTATGATACCACAATACATTGATCGAGGAAAAAAGATTCTATCAAGCATTGCCAATCCAAAGCACATGTAATTTCTTCTACATGTTAAGCTATTGTATTTACTAAGACCAGTGAAACCAATGCATTCTTTTTAGATGAAATATGCCTAAGATAAATCCATAGGAAGTACTCTTTCAGCTACATTCCTCGTCCAGTTTTATTCTATTTTACCATCCATTGCTCTTGGATCCTCATAGCAATATTAAGCAGGCCATGTATCATCTACCTCCCTCTGTTTGCTGTTATTTTTCAATTCCAATTCATAGACTGTTGCCCCGTTAAGCTTTGCTGAAAAAATAAGCGAAAACAACTGTTACGCTGATTTCTTTGTGAGAGAAAAACAATGTTCTAGCTGAAAAACAAGCTAAAAAATACATATTATAAGAGAAGCGAAGCAGGGGCTGTATGTGACAAATATTTATAGATTGATAATTTTAGGCATGCTCAATTCATATTATGTAGTACTCTAGACTAGTAGACCATACATAGACATGTGCAATTCTATTTTGAAGTTCCTTGTGTCACTCTAGTACGAGTGTATGTCCATGAAAAAAACTTAACTAGGCTGATTTGCTCTCGGCGTGCGAAGCGCGCGCATGCACTAGTTTAGCCCTATATTCTCTCCGTGTGATTCTCGGCGAAACCACGTGCCACGTCACCCTGATTGCCTCCGGTGTCGGATCTTCAATTGTGTGGCCATGAATGCTTGAAGCGGATTGCAGGCAAAGCGGCTTCGCCTCTCCTTCTCTCCCACGGCTTCTCATCTGTTTCCTCAATGCTAATTGGCTTCTCCTTGAAGCCGTGCCACTAAATATATAAGAGCCGCTTCTGATTCTTCTTGCAGGCAAAAAAAGAAAAAAGAAAGGGAGCCTCGTTCCTTCCCAGTCGTCCCGCTCCTCCCTACCGCGCCTCCCCCTTCTTCTCCCTCTCTCCCGACGTGGCCGGTGCATCGGTTGGGCCCTAAGCGTAGCCACCTCGATGCCTGCAGCGTGGTCGAGCCAGCGGCACCCCGGTGTGTGGTATGCTACCGGGACGGCCCCCTCCGGCGGTGGTTGCCTCCCGGCGCGGCCCGGCCAACAGTAGCAGGAGAGAGCCCTTGGGCTGGGTAGCCGCCGCCGCCTCCCGCCACGGCCGACTCTCGGAGGTCCTCGCTCCTAGGCGTGTGCTGTCTTTGGAGCAAACCCTAGTCTGGCGCCATCTTAGCGGCCACGACCAAAAACCAGGTGATAGCCTCTCTCCTTCTTCCTCCTCCCTTCCCTCGTCGGTGCCGAGGATGGGCGTTCATCTGCTCTTGCCACGCCCCTAGGGTAGATCTGTAATGCTCATAGAGCACGATCTAGCCTTGCTCGCTCTCCTCCTAACTTGCTCATTGCTCCATGTCGGGTTGCTGCAGTGCCAGACTCCCTGTTGGCCTCCTCACAGCTCTGCGATGGTGGCAACTCAAAGATTGGGAGAAATTCTTCCAGACGTCACCAAAATCGAGTATGAGGTCAGGGCCATGAACGAAAATTAAAACTCAGGTTCTTCAATTAGATTGAGGTTGTGATGCCGTGGTGACAACTCGCTTTAATTTGAGGTAGCTAAATTTTTAACTTTTATTGCCATAAAATTTTCCTGAAATGATCGTTATTTGGAAAATGCTATCCTATGTGTCAATGGCATGCGGCCCAGCCCAAGCATGGGATAGTAATTTCCCAATATGGGTCTTTCTTGTGGTTAGTGTGGTATTGAGTTAACTACAGCTTCTGTAATGTGCTTAGCATAATTGGCCCAACATAAATAAATAATCATATTTCATGCTCCTAAAATTATAGTTTGTTTTATACCATCTTCATGTCATTTGGTTGCATGTCCCTTGTCCCTATGTTTTACACTGCTACAAATACATTTGTTAAAGTAGAATAACTAAAGTAGTTGTTCATCGTGCATCCATCTGCATAGCTCTTGTTCTTTGTTATTGTGCTTTTGGCCAGAACTCAAATACTTGAATTTGAATCAAAATTCTTTAAGAATTATTTTCATCTGCCTAGAGTTAAAATGTTCTGCGGATGTGTGGATGAACTTGAGAGCCAACTCTGCAAACACGGAAGCATTGCAAAACTCTACTTTTATCATCGGCATCTTACCACAGTAAGTTTATATTATTGTGTGATTCTCATAGTCCTTTAAAATTTTCTAAGTAGCTAGACTTTTATGCTGATAATAAGTCATTTCTTTTTTCCTAGGACCCACAGATCTTTCTGAAATAAAATGTTTGGCCCAGAAGGTCGTCGACAGCATTGTTGTGCTTGGCTTGGAGCGATTTCAGCTTTTCGAGAATGTGCTTCTGCAGTTATTCCTGAACAGGTGTATATTTGAATTCACTATATATTTCAGTTTGAGCATTATTTTGAGGTTTACAGCATCCTCAAGAAGTTTTTTTTTGCAACATGGCGTTTTGAGGATTAGTAAAATATTATAAGGTGCCACATAAGCTATTAATTTTTGCTCGGCAAGATGGACAGTTGCTATGCTTGATCTGTCGAGCAAGAGGCAAGCCAACTGCCTATGCCTTGGGATTTGAAGGCTTTGAACTGCCATTGACATAATAATCCTATATGCTCCAACAGTCCACCTCTTACTATGACATAACAATATGTCCCCAGTCTGTTACTCAGATTCCTCCTCTACAGGGTTACATTTCTATTCTGTGTTTGGCATATTAATTAGTGAATCTTTCTTTGTCTCAAATGTAGGTTAACAAAATTTGCAGACATACTATCTCTTATGTGGAGTCCCTTATTGAGTCTATCATGGGTGGATTAGAAGGTTTGATAAATATTCTAGATTCAAAAGGTGCGTGGTAAGCACGTTGTGCTTCTCCTCATGTTAGTGCTCATTTTTAGGTTCGTCTTCACAGCCTGTTACAGTGTTACGCATTGCTTCCGTTTGACCTTGCTTGGTCCTGGCACCTGAAGATTAATTAATTGAGTGACTTTGTGATGTTCAGTTTCCTTACATGCCACACATGCTAAAAGACAGGACAACAATATTAGAAGTATGCAACTTGAATACATTTTCTCATATTTAAAATTATTTGATGATATTTAAATTATTGGCTGATATTTTATTTTGCCTTTGTGTTGTCTTAGTTCATCGATCTAAAACCTAGAGAGCTTAGGTCGTTGCTTGCCTGCTCATGCTCTTTAGTGAATACTGACGTGTTTATAGTTTAAAAATCGAATTTGCAAACAACTGAACAGATTTGTTATTTAGCTTCAAATTGAAAAGTGCAATCTTCCTAAAATAATCACATTTGCTCCGGCAGTGTTTCTTCATGTACCTCTTACACCATTTAATTCCAGATTGGGCGTGTTTAGGAAAATAAATAAACCCAGACCCTATATGTTTATCGATGAAACAACCTTCGAGGTAGATCTTTACACTGTCCTCTTGTGGTCTACCTACTTTACATTGATTACATTAACTTCAGTGCAGACATCTGCTTAATTTTTCCAAAAAGAATGGCTTCTGGAACTTGCAGGAAATTAAATTTCAGGTGTTTTGGATGTGTTCTTAGTTTCAATAGCAGGTAAAAGGTTTAATGCATCTGAAACATCTTCATAATGTCCCATGCATTCCAGGTTCTCTTTGTATTGGTTGGTCTTCATATATAGAGTAACAAACTGCATAATTATGTTCGGCATATTTTCAGTTTAGTAGTCTGGCTACATCAAAATAAAACTACCTTGTCCATTGCTAAGACAATCTGCCAATTTTTCCTATGCATGCCATTTACCATTGCTAAGCCATGAATTATTACATTTAGATGTGCAGCTGCTGCATCCAGTATTTATGGTAGATTGCTACGAAATTGAGATACCTGAACGACGAGTTGCCTTTACTGTGCCACACACAAGCGGACGCAGCAAGTGCAATGGAGGCGCGGGACAGCCGAGTGGATAGTGTGGCTGTGTGGCACGCTACCACCAAGCGCATATTGCATCAGGCATGCAAGCGTGCAGACTGCCCTCACTCACCGCACGATCTAACAGCCCAGTGCTCAGTGACAGTACCAAGCAGCAAATAGTAGGAGTTCCAATTCATGGCTGATGCAAGCAAAGAAAGGTAATAATTGTAGCTCCTGTTTTCTCAATTATTATTTTCTTCCTTGTGTGTTTTCAATGATTATGATCAATGGTTTGGTTCAATATTTTTCAAATACCCTTTGTGTTTTAATCATATTCAGGTAAAAAACTTCTCGCATGTTTTCTAGACAGGTTCAGGTAGTGACCACCTGTGCTAATCATTTTTTTTTGTCTGTATATGTTCCTCCATAAAATTTCTTTTAACTAGCCAACTACATTTATAGCAAACATTTGAAACGTTCGATGCATTTGCAAGAAATAAAGCTTCTGTGTCTTGCGATGTTATGCCTTTTAACGTCAGTTTGATTGGTGCAACACAAAAAGGGAAATGCCAAACATGGATCTGCAAGGTTTGAATTATTAACTGTCCACTTTCCATTTTTTTTGCTTGCTTTACAAGGTTTCAAATATTAACGGTTCAATTTACAATTTCATTTTCCTTCCTTTGCAATGGCAGACGTTGGTCCTGGATCAAATTCTTGGGTTCAGTTTTATTTTCAGCTGTGTCAAGACCATGCAGAATTCATAAATGAATATGGTGTTTTCTTTAAGGCACAGACTGCTCTGATCTGCCATGTTCTAAATTGCTCCAACAAAGTAAGTGTGACATGAAGTTCTAGGTAGATATATGATGCATGCCGAATAGAAAATAGAAATATATTGCATCCATACCTTAATGTTAATTTATTTGCCAATTTATATTTATGGTTGGCATATGGAGCTAATACTCTCCAGTTTTTTTAGTCGATCAGCGATTTTGGACCATGTTCAGGATATAAATATTATATAATGTTTGTTCTAATGTGCTCAGGTAATCAGATCCATACCTATGCTTTTAATGTAGTGTATGCGTGCTTTTATCTTATATTTCAATCAAATGAATTTTATCATTGTTCCTTTCCCCATGGTCCACCCAGTAAATTTATTTCTTATCAGAGCCGCAAGGTTCAGCATTCAGCAACATGGTCCACGCTAACGGAAAAAAATACTTACTACATCCGAAGTGCACTCATTGTCTCATTGTGACTCTGTGATGCTTTTCGGTATGACTATTCTGAAATCTGAGTGAATCAATCCCTCTTTCTATTTTAGAATGCTTAATTTTAAGATTACGGAGTATTGTTATATGAAACTTCAACAGGACATGTTGCTCCTTTAGTTTTGCATCTGATCATATTTGATCTTTAAACTAATTTTGAATAGTTATGCTGCTATATGTAGTTGCAGATAACATGGTTATTTTAGTTATAGGCTTCCTGAGTACTGCAAATAGATAGATGATCCTAGACATCAAAGACCTGAAAACATGGATTTTGATATTTTGATAATTCCTTTTATTTTTCCTGAAAGATTTGTTATTTGGAATAATGATACGTGATTTATACATATTAGTTCCCTCATTTAAACTAAAACATATAGCCTAGTCTTGCCATCTCACAGCATCTTAGGATGTATGAAACATTTTATTAGCCAGACCTCTCAAGTTTTTTTTCCTTTAACAAAATACTGTCTTAGTCATATGGAAGGGATACAGTGTCCAGCCGAATTTATTGCAGTACTACTTATAGATTCAAGGAATTCATTTTCACCCTTACGCAACAGCCTGGAGTCTTTGCTTTATATCTCAGGTTGTTGCCCTTTTTCATCAACCAATTCAATCAATATGGATTTTACTTGACTATGGACCAGTCAGTCTATGGAGTAGTGATTTAGCTACGTAATTATTGTTTCATGATCTCTGTTTCTTTTATTTTCTTGCCCATCCATCTAGGTTCTGATAAAGTCTTAGTCTATAATACAATGGATACATGGAGTATTCGCTCAGCTGTGTCAATTATCCTTATATGAGCTTCTATGAGTTTTTAAATTGACTTGCCCAACCGTTTAAAAGTCTGATCATCTACACACCTATTCGATTTACAGTTGGAACTAGCAGATCAGGGGAATGTGCACAAATGTGGTTTGCATCTATTCTGATTGTTGGTTTTATTGTAAGGTATTGTTGGATTACTTCTTCATATCTCATATTCATGGAATACAATTCACTTTCAAGATGCCTTGATGGTGAAATGGTAGACACGCGAGACTCAAAATCTCGTGCTAAAAAGCGTGGAGGTTCGAGTCCTCTTCAAGGCATAAAACGGAGAATGCTCCCTGTAGAAGTATTCCGGAAATCTACGCCTGGCGCTCTCCTCTATCTTCTGAGGTCCTTAACCACAGGTAATATAGTGCTTTTCTGCCTGTGTTTCTACTACAGCATGTTTCTTTTGAATTTTGAGTGGTTGCAGAGCTTCCAGGGTTTGCTGCTCAAGTCAACGTGTCAGCAACTGAGATTACAAGATTAGCTGACCGTATCACCTCTAAGTCAAAGGAAACATATGATTCAGTGGCCTCAGTACCCTATATAAAATATGTATGCAACTCTTTAAGCCACTGCAATTTACTAATTGCACTGTTTTGTGGGATGTGGCATTTATAGAAACCCATATAGGGCTTTGGGCTTGTAATTTGATCTATAGTCTTCTATAATTATAATACTCGAACAACAATATAGTTATACGGAAGTATACATATATGTTTGCAGCATGCTGGTTCTTAGAAAAATACAGGTTCCAGTGAATATATACAGGTCTCAGATCCGAACAATTTTTCTGACAGTTGCATGTTGTATTGTGTAGGTCAGTTTTGCATATGTCGTTGCATCATTGCCGCAACTAGATGCACTGCAACTTCCTCTGGTTCAACCTTCTGTTCTTCCCAGGATGGTATCATTATCTGAAGATGTTCGCAGGGCAAGTACAGAGGCAGCTAGGCTGTTGGATTCACACTTTATGTTATGCAGGTGCAATGAACTGGTAATATACAGTACAAAATTATGCAAATGGCTTTTAGCTTCGTATCTATGTTACTCTTACTCATATTATTTGTTTGGTCTGCTGAGCATCTATGAAATAATCTCGCTGACCCATCCATCACCACGTTGTTCATTCTTCAAATTTGTGCCTGCATGTGCGCGCGATGGCGCGCGCCCTGCACTAGTTATACAACATCGTCGGCTGCCCTCGCGGTGTCTTCGGCGAGTCTCCAGGAGAGGCGGATAGCAATCGATCGGTAAGGCTTTGGGCCTTTTGGGCCGCGTTGTCTGCTTAATAGCTTGAGGCCATGAGAACACAACTCCACGTTCATGCCAGGCAGCGGGCTTTGTGGCTTATCGGCCTTTAGCAAATGAAACACGACGCATTCTCTTGGGGGCTGACAGTTGTCGCCGGGGTCAACTTCGAATTTTACTGGGGTCTTAGCTGGTGGCAGAACGGAGGATATCTGGTGTTCACGGAAGGTCATCAGGGTCGGCGGACCCGATAAAATACTGTAGATCCGCCCCTGTGCAACGCAGTGTATAGTCGTTACAACACATACAATATCTGGATGAAACATACGCTGACGCGGAGTTGGATGCCCACATGCAGATGCGCCCCCCTCCCCCCGCGCACTCCTCTTATGAATTCTGAGCCCCAGTCATTCTCTCTCTTTGGTCACTGCACATGCACGGGCCCCACGCACCGCATGCACTCCACGCTGAACGAGTGGTCACATGTGCTCCCATATGCTGACCGAGGAAAGGACCGGTGCGGGCCCTGTGACTACAACACCCGCTCCTTTTTTTTTGTTGGTCATCACGTCGCGCGGTTCGTTCCGTCCGAACGGACGAACACCCTCAACCAAACATTACCGATAAAGAAAATGTAAATTCTAGCGATACTGCTCGGAGATGGACGTCTAACTAGTGTGTCTAGGTGCTTCGAGAATGTCGGCATGTCGCCACTTGTCACAGTCAAGCACAGCAATGGATGGTGGGGTACGAGAGCGAGACAACTATGAGCGAGCACGTAACAACTTCGAATCGGATAACGATCTAATGCACAAGCACCTTTGCTTGCTAGTAAACCCTAATGGATCGGATGAATTTACTTCTGTCTCTACTCAAACTAAACTATAACAACCATACATATACAACAATAGCATCTCCACTTCATCGAATTTTGCTGACGTGACAAATAATTAGATTATGGTGTAACGTGTCCATTGCTTTATTCAAAATCTCTTGTTCCTTAGGGGTTGTCAGCACAGCACCCCGAATTACCTGGCGGCTGCGATGCTCGCTTAAGGACTGTCCCAACCCGAAGACTAGAGGGTAGTTTTCATAGCAATCACGTCAGCAAGAAATTACGTTTGGAGACTACTGCCCCCATCGCACCAGTTTCTTAACGTGGCGTCACAATAAATTGATTGTCCTCTCTCAATGTATAACGTGAGTCTCAATGAGGATTTCATGTGCATTTAATAAGCTGATGTGGTATAGTTTAAATGAGGAGAGAGATGAAAATAGTTTCATGGGATGAAAATGAGTTTCATCGGGATAAAACTTGTTTACGTTGTTTCCAACGCCATGGAGTCATAGAAACATAGCCATGAAACTCGCTAAGAAAGTGTCCGCTTCTTTCCAAGTCCTAACACAAAAATCTTTGTCTCCTAATGCGTTGGATGATGTGAGGATTTCGTTGCCCACGTTAGAAACAGTGTCTTCTATTTTTGGCAGAATAGTCGTTTTGGTCCCTGAACAATTACCCGAGGCTCATTTTCATCCCTGAACTTTGAAAACGACCGTTTTAGTCCTCGAACTCTACTTTTAGGCTCAATTCCATCATAGAACTATGAAGATGATCGTTTCAGTCATCAAACTTTGTATTTTAGGCTCAATTTCATCCATAAACTATCAAAATGTATTTCGGTCTTTAAACTTTTATTTTCAACTCAAGAAAACTTTATATTTAGGCACAATTTCATTCATGAATTATCAAAATGTATTTTGGTTCAACTTCGTCCTTTGTCCAGCACCACCTGCGACTTGAGATGGACATTCATCATTAGGTACTATTGTCCCTAGCGTCGTCCCAACTATCAAATCCGACAACACACTTTCAACATTTATATTCATATTCTAAGATGAATATAAATATAGATCTAAATATTTTTAAATATGAATTATTTTTCGCCTATGGATAAAAATATTATTTTATACACAAATGGTTATTAATTGGGCCTAACACTAGAAGTAGCTAAGGAAAAAATGTAGATTTGCTATTGTTTCAATATATTCATGTTTCTTAAGCAATAAATAGCATTCGAAGCTATCATAATTGCTCCCACAAAAATCATCTAGTCAGATATATATATAAACGATACAATTATAAGATAACATTAAAAATAACAACTTAGAATTATTAATGGCCAATAAAGAGTTTTTGGATGAATATTATTTTTTCTATCTCTAATCGCTGGTGGTGTTGGAGCTGACCATGTGCAACAGTGCAGCATTCCACGTAGGATGATAGACAAAGTTGAGTTGAAAATAAAAATTTGAAGACCGAAATACATTTTTGATAGTTTATGGATGAAATTGAGTCCAAAGTGCAAAGTTTAAGGACTGAAACGATCAACTTCATAGTTATAAGATGAAATTGAGCCTAAAAGTAGAGTTTAAGGACTAAAAGGCCATTTTCAAAGTTCAGAGATAAAGGCCCTGTTCGCTAGGAGGAATTTAGAGAAATCTGGATGAATCTAGAAAAATTTGTGAGAGCGTAAACAGTGTTTTCCGGCTGGTATTTGCACCAGCCGAATGGCCCAAAAAATGAGCTTCGAGGACTAAAACGGCTGTTCTGCCTCTATTTTTCATCTCTTATCTTATCATTAAATTGCTTGTCTTATCAGCTTTTTTTATGACATGGCAGCTCATTTAATTCCATCGAAACTACCTTCGTGCTTGGATCGGGACTGCCCTAAACGAGTCACAGTCACAGCTTACGTCTCTAATTAATCACCACCACTCATGATGATTAATCAACGGTTATTAATCACCCTGCCAAATCCGGAACCAACCAACCGGCCCCTCCCCCCTCGTGCCGCCACCGCGAAAAGGCGCGAAGCAGCATCGCCCCCGGCCCTCTCCCCGTCCTCCCGGTCCCGGCATCGCCGCTTTCCGTCTTCCCGCGAACCGACGCCATCCTTCGCCCCAGTTCCACGTCTCGAATCGCATCCGATCCCGCCCGGCCGCCTCCTCTATACATTGGACCGGCCGCCCGGGCCGCTGATGGAGGCGGAGACGGGAGGGAAGCCAGCGACGGCGGTGGCGGCGGAGGCGATGAAGAAGGCCAAGAAGGACGGGGTGGTCAAGGAGGTGATACGGCTCGAGCGCGAGTCCGTCATCCCCATCCTCAAGCCCAAGCTCGTCATGAAGCTCGCCTACCTCATCGGTATCTATCTATGATCGTCCTCGTCCTTCCATTGCCGCCGGCCTGCCTGCACTGCATGCTGCTTCTTGGTTTCGTTTGCATTGGTTCGATCCTGCTCCGGTTTCGCGCGCTGCGTGCATTTGCTGTGAATGGATTGGATAGATCACCGCTGCCGCCGCCGGCCACCTTCCGTGGCAAACGGGATAAGAGATCTAATATCTCGGATTTCTTCCTTCGGGTGCAATGGATGCGGTGATCGTACTGTGATGGGATGAAGTGATCGTACTTTGATTGACAGCACTTCCTGAAACTCGCTGTCTCTGCTCCGTTGTGTGATCATTTGATTGGATTATGTTTCTTTTCTTTTTTCTGGTGGCGTTAATTGGAACGAGTGAATTGGAACGAGTGAACTGTGTGATTTTGGGGACAGAGATTCGTTAGTTCTCTGAATTCCACTCAACTACCGAGTAAAGAAAACGCCACTGGCTTATTCTGTCCAGTCTCGTTTGTCACACACTTGTGATAAGCTCTTGAGGATGGAAATATGCTGCTAGGGAAATCTTATCCTTCATCTTCGTTTCGAAGTTATTATAGTTAATGTGGTTGCCATGAATTGTCTTTAATTTAACTAAAAAATGGTCACTACAATGTATTTTGCTCAATAGATCTTGGTATGTAGATTTTTTTTATGTGTTATAGTAACTGCCTGTCACCTAAAAGCTGCCAGTTTACGCATACTGTGAATACACTTTCTGTTGTTTTTGCTACCTGAATGTAGTTTTAAGTTGTCTGCTAATCCTAAATATTTAATTTGTAGTGAATAATGTGACTTTTATTGGATAATAAATAGACTTATTGCTTTACTTCTCCATGTTAATCCTGATATACTGTCTATAAATTTAAAAATTGAAACTATGTGATTTATTTTACGTCGCCATAATGCCATAATCCTGAATATCTATTTTATGCCCCTGATTTATTCTTCAGAGCGTGAGAATGACCGTGCTGAGTTCATGAAGCTATGTAAGAGGGTGGAGTACACAATCCGTGCTTGGTACCTTCTGCAGTTTGATGATATAATGGTTTGTACTTATCCTTCTATTCGTTGTTTACAGTCCAAGTTAGTCGAGTTTCTTAATTTTTCTCCTGTGATGCAGCAACTGTTTTCTTTATTCGATCCTGTTAATGGTGAGAAGAGTTTGGAGCAGCAGGGCATGACATCCAATGAGCTTGACACTTTAGAACTCAATTTCTTAACCTACCTTTTTCAGGTTGGCCCACTTTCTGTTCCTTTCCACCCTATTGAGTATGGTATCTGAGATTTTATACACAATAATAAGTTGTACTGCCTCTGTCCCGAAATGCTACTCATGGTCCTAAGTAGATTATGGAAAAGAGCAACTTCAAGCTGTTATCTGACGAAGAGTATGAGGTAGCGCAGTCTGGTCAGTATCTTCTAAACCTCCCGATCAAGGTTGATGAATCCAAGGTATATGAAGTCACTTAAGATTTTCAATATGTATGCTAACACAGCAATCTACTTCACTTTCAACTAGCTATATTTGAACAAATTATAGGTAGACAGCAAGCTATTGACAAGGTACTTTAGGGAGCACCCACATGACAATCTACCAGCATTTGCTAATAAGGTATGTGCATTCTCTGTAGTTCATTCTGCTAGTCATATTTCCTGCTTGAACCGTACAATTACTTGAACTGGGGAAATTTGTTTGCTTGTTCTAATTTTCTCTTCACAAGTATTCTTTCCTTGGTACCCATTGCTCGCAAGGTCATCCAAGCTGGCATGCCCCTGATTCCTTTTTCATAGTTCAGTATATATAGTGTTATAGTAGTTACTTCACATCAAACATATCTTTACAGTATATTATCTTCCGTCGGGGCATTGGAATTGATCATACAACTGACTATTTCTTCATGGAAAAAGTGGATGTCATCATATCTCGAGCATGGAGGTCATTGCTTCGAGTCACAAGGTATAACACGCTAATATCAGTCTTCTTTCCTTTTTTTGATTAAAGTGATGGTTATTCCTTTGATAATGCATCGGCATCGCCCAATTCAATATTTTAATATCAGGATCGATAGATTGTTTGCGAAGAAACAAGTACTGTCAAGAAAGGACACAAAGAAGACTGACGAAATAAATGATGATGTAGAAGAGCCAGATCTCTACGTTGAGCGTGTTCGTCTAGAGAAAATGGAACTGAGGTTGTAGAATCGGGCTTTCCTTCACATGAATTTTGGTAGATTAGGGTTGAACTTCTTTGGTAATGTGTGCTATATTCCATTTTTATGACAGCATAAAGAATCTATTAAGAAAAATTACAATTCAAGAGCCTACATTTGAAAGGATGATCGTGGTGTATAGGTACATAACTCTATATGGGTTATCATTTCCTTTATCCTTCTTCAATTCTCTTATCTTTGGAGTTGACATGTCGATATAGTTGCTTATTCTGATCCTAACATTATAGGAAGGCTAGCTCAGAAAGTAAGCCAGATCGAGGGATATTTGTAAAGCACTTCAAGCACATTCCGATGGCCGATATGGAGTTAGTCCTGGTAATATATATAGGTTGCTGGAAACATAATCCATACCGACACTTAATTTTAAGCACCATTTGGCATGTTTTATTTGCTCTCCTAAAGTATCTGTCATCACTATGTATTTGTGTTGTAGCCAGAGAAGAAAAACCCTAGTTTAACGCCGATGGATTGGGTTACATTTCTAATTTCTGCTGTGATTGGTTTGGTATGTCACTGATGCTTTCATCATTAAACATGCTGCTTCTTTATCTTCAACCATCTGAATAGTGTTTCCTTTCAGGTCACTCTAATAGGTAGTCTAGAAATGCCAAAGGCTGACATATGGGTTGTCACAGCTATCTTATCTGGTCTGATTGGATACTGTGCGAAGATATACTTCACGTAAGTGATTTTATTTATAATACCCAACAAGAAAATTTTCTTTTGCTCATATGTTACTCTATAAGTATAACTAATATATGTCTGAATATTACCTCTACCGATTTGGTAAAATTCCAGGTACTACACTTTTTTTGAAACGAAATTCCTGGTACTACACTAATGCATGATGGATTTATCTCTTTCCAAACAGATTCCAAGCAAATATGGTTGCATACCAAAACTTGATTACAAAGTCAATGTATGATAAGCAACTTGATAGTGGGACAGGAACACTTCTTCACTTGTGTGATGATGTGATCCAGCAAGAAGTATGCAAGCCTCACTATATCCCTGACAGATTTAACAGGCTTTGTGTGTGCCACTGATGTATCCTTGAACACTTTTGCAGGTTAAGGAGGTTATCATTTCTTACTATATTTTGATGGAGCAAGGAAAGGCCACTGTACAGGTAAACATATCTCCTAGTTCTCTGTATTGCTTATTGAAGTCCTGCTCGCTACTTGCTGTGTTTGTTCTTTTTCACATGTTATAGATTTCCAAGCTCTTAAGCATATAATTATACTGTTTGTTCATGTTCCAGTTGCTGTTCAGGCAAATTTCATCATCCTAGTAGACTTAATACAAAACTCTTAGAGCGCATATGAAAGTTCATGATATTCCCGTATTTATCATCTGTCCAGGACCTTGATTTACGTTGCGAACAGCTCATCAAGGAAGAGTTTGGTATGGAGTGCAATTTTGATGTTGTGGATGCTGTAAAGAAGCTAGAGAAACTCGGTATTGTTTCTCGGGTAAGTTCTATTACAATTCCTGTAAAGGTGACTAACGCAAATCTTCAATAACAGAAGTATCTGTCCAGACCAGCGTCTGTTTGTCTAATCCTTGAGCAGTAACTTTTTCTTGATTCAGTGTGATCTGCCAGTTCAAGATTTCTTAACCTTGTCCATTCCAAATTTGTTGGACCTTATAATAATTCTCTACTCAGGACTCAATCGGGAGGATCCTATGTGTCCCATTGAAGCGCGCAAATGAGATCATAGGGACAACTACTGAAGAAATGGTGATGCGAGCCCAGCAAGCCCCTGCTGGTTCATAAGCCTCACGATTATTACACCATTCTGACAAGATTTTGCGATGCAAGACCTGGCATGCTGATCCTATCTTTTGAGCAATTTGCTGGTATAGGAGGTGGTAACCTTAAATATAGCTTGTGTCATTCTTTCATTTCTTCATTCGTTTGTAAGAATGGTATCATCCTTCTTTTTAGTGTACGGGTAGTGGAATAAGTGGACTGTACAGCACAGGATTTACATGTACAAAACCGTTGCTTCCTGATTGCTTTTGCATAGTTTAGTTACTTCCTGATTGTTTTCGCTGTTTCACACCAGCCTTATGATACAGTATCATATATTGAAACATTTTAATCATGGCCCCGAAAAAACAAAAGACAGCTTGCTCCTGATGATATTTGTCTATCTAAGCAGGAATCACTCTGAAGTTGTTTTTCATATAGAGCATTGCATTACCATTTTGCAAAATGGTTTATCTCTTAGTCCAGGATATATGGTGGAAAATCAATACTCTGCAATTTACTATCCCAGCAGAAAACTACACTGACAGTTTCTTTGCACATTGACCCAGTATATATAATCCTGCTGATACTAAAGACTGAGCTCAAATAATCCAGTTTCTACCAGAGCTCTGACAATGCAGCAATGAAAGAACTACATTTGAACTAAGCAACATTCACAGTTCTTAAAAAAACATTCACAATTTTCAGTTCTTGCATTGCTGTGTTTAAACTGAATTTAGCAACAGAAAATTTAGTCTCAAGACTATCATGCCAACATAAACACAATGTTCTCAGGAGTGTAGTAATGTAACACCACGGTAATAATAGATGCCTTATCACTAGTTAACAAGGAAAACGGTAATGCTGCTTATAGGCCGTCCGTCCGGACGGACCGTATAAGTCGCCCGCTTCGCTTTAACGCCTCGCCCCCTCACTGGGTCGCGTGCTCGCTCTGAGGGCCTCTGCTGCATGACAGACCCCGCCCTCGGTCATGGCGCACTTGCTCGTGTCGCGCGGCCCCGCCCGCATCCCCGTCGCGCAGCGTGCCCCGCCCGGACTCGTGCCTCCCGTCACGGCTGCGCTCCATCCGCCTACCCCTGTCGAGGTCCGTGCCGCCGCCGAGCTCCACATTGGTGATCTCCGTGCCACTCCGCGGCATCGAGCTCCGCGTCAACGAGCCTCCATTCGTCCAAGCAGCAAGTAGATGCTACGCAGAAAGCGCATGTTGCAATAGTATGTTTCAAGTGCTTCTGATGTTTCAGAGGTATGTTGAAAGTGTTGTATATTAATGTTGCAAATGTAGATCAGGATGTTGCACATGTTGTAATGATTATACATGTATGTTTCAAATGATTCATCTGCTCCAGACAAATGTTGTTTTGTCTAGATGTTGCAAAAGTAGATCTGGATGTTGCATATTGCAACCATATGTTTTAAGTGTTTTCAGGTGTTTCATACGTATGTTTGCGAGTGTTTCATCTGGATGTTGTATATGTTTGTAATGATTTTCAAATATTTTTCAGACGTTTTCGCTGGATGTTGCATATTGCAAGCATATGTTTTAAGTGTTTTCAGGTGTTTCATACGTATGTTTGCGAGTGTTTCATCTGGATGTTGAATATGTTTGCAATGGCTTTCAAATGTTTTTCCGACGTTTTCGCAAGTGTTTCAGACGCTTGTTTTAAGTGTTTCATTTGTCTTCTTTTGTATGTCGCAACCGTTACATCTAGATGTTTCAAAAGTAGATAGGGTATTGCACATGAGATGCGCGTGAGAAACAGCTAGCGGCGTGGGCGATGTCCGGGGCGGCATGGGCCCACTGTTGCTGCGCTCCCTCGTGAGCCCGACGCGCTATGCACTCGTTTGCTCCCTCTGCGCGGCAGCGTCCGGACGCTAGCGCCCCAGACGGACATCCGGGCGCTAGCAAGTCCGCAAGGAAAAAGGTGTAGTACTCATCACAAGCAATGAGCTATTCAGAATATAAGGCTACTCATCAGGCAGGAGTTTGCACCAATGGCTTGTTTAAACAAACTATCATTTAAATTTTAATAATAAGGAAAACAAGAAATATACTTCTAACTTTCTGGCCATGGTGTTTGTTGTTCACATTTCAATATTTAAGTTTCAGTCCAAATGCTTCAATAATTGCCATCACTAACAGACTGCAATGCATAACATCTTTCTAGTAGTAGACGATACCTGGAGCTGCCAGGGACACATCAGGAGTGTCATCCATAGTTACAAGCTGATTCTCCGATATCATTTCAACAAACTTCACACATGCCGGTCACAGTTCACTTTATTCTACACAAGCACAAAACAAGCAGACGGGGGAAAGGGACAAAGCTATTATTTAGGATGTAAAGCTGTCATCCCCATTTCAAGCAGCTTATCACTGATTTCCATACTTGGGTCCATCTTTGCCTTTCTTTATGTCGTCCCATCCTCTAACCCATGGTTGACCTGGTGTTGATCGGGTCTCGGGAGAAGCATGCTTGGTTAGGTTATCTGTGACCTTTGATTTGATGGCAGCAAACACCTATTTGAACATGAATTGTCCATTAAAGCAGCAATTTTTCCTACAAGAAAGATGAGTGCACACAACAACAGTTGCCGAATGTCATACCGGATTAGAATTAAGATCCTCTGGTGGCTGCTCCTGACTAGTCAGCCATTTCCACAAATCTGGGTTTTCCTGGGGAATCAAACAGTCCTAGAATTAGAATGCATACAAATTTAAAAAAAAAAAAAAAAATTGGAGAAAAGAATTTTTTAATAACTACAGTTCACCACCACTCGCTCCGGCATTTCCAATGTCCTGTGTCTATAGTAGCTTTTGAAAGCAAAAATCATCATACAGAATGGAATTTGTGTTCATCTGTGACTAATGGTAAGATTTAAGGCACCTATTTACTAACCTGATAAATTACAAGTAATCTGATGGAATGCTTTGTCTGGGTAAATAATAACATTGATATGGGTAGCTGGGATGATTCGGACCTGTCAGTGGCCCTGATCCAATGACAACTGAAGCAGAATTATTGAAAGAAGTTCTCAGACTGGCAAGCAACTAGGAAACAGCATGTAACATTCTAATCAGTATTAGAAATTGTGAAGCTCCATCATGTTATGCCTATAAACATGCATTTTTCATGAAGGCACAGAGCTCTGGCTTTGGTTTCTGTTGATTCAAAGTTCAATATGTGTACAGCAACAAGACAGTACATGAGCATGCAAAGTTGCAAACTATGCTAGTGCTACGCCCACCCTCCACCCTCAAAACATCCTTTTTTTTCTCAGCGTAGCATAATGCAGACACCAATGTTTTCAAGGCGGTAAGGCGAGGCGTGGCGACTGACTACCGCCTTACGCTAAAGCGACTAAGGCGTGAGGCGAGGCGACGCCTTAACATCTTAAGTGAATCTTAAAAGAGCAGCTTAGAGCGGTAGATAATGAAGAAAAACAAAAAGGAAAAAGGAAAAAGGAAAAAGAAAGGAGAAGGAGCAAGAAGTAGTCTGGCCCAGCCCACCAGGCAGCCCATATACCCCTCTCTGTCTCTTGCTTCATCTCCAGCGCCGCCGCACCTCTCTCTCTCTCTCTCTCTCTCTCTCTCGTTCTCCACTGCCGCTCCGCCTCCACCCCTCTCTGTCTCTTGCTTCCCTCTCTCCTCCAGATGTGCTGCTCTTCTTGCATGATAGACGGAGGAACAGAAGGGCTTTGGACGCTGCAGCTCGATGGAGGAACAGAGGAGGCAAGATGTTGCAGTCAGCGCCGATTGGGGAACATGGCAAGCAGCCCGCACAAAGCGGCCGCACGGCTCGGGCGGGCGGGCGGGCAGCAACTTCTCCCGTCGGCGCTGGAGAACGCAACGTCGTCTGCAGGCGAGCTGCGGCTTCGGTTCCCTCCCGCTCTCCTGCTGGTGAATCTCCTGCCGCCCGCTCTCTCTCTCTCTCCCTCCAGTAGCTTTTTGTTTCTCCTGCGCACCCTTCTCTCTCTCAGCTTTTCCCATTGCTTTCCTACCGTGGGGCATCCCAGTATGGCGCCCGCCTTGCTCGATTTCGACGAATCGGACGCCAAATCGACGACTTCCGGACGCCATGGTAGTAAGGCGGACGCCATACCAATCTGAGGCGAGTCGTCCGCCAAGTCGTCCCGCCTGTAGCGCCTTGCCGATTAGGCGACGCCAAAGCGATGCCTTAAAAACATTGGCAGACACGAAGCGTGTGGTTGGTTCTCGGGCAAGCACTGCCTCGTCCAGCAAGGAAGCTAAGGGCAAGATGCGATCGGCTCGCCTCCTCTGGCAAGGATTGACTTGTGCAGTGAAGCTAGCGGCGAGGCATCCAAGCAGGCCCTGAATTCACAGAGATACGTTGCCCTAAACAAGACTAACTGGTAGGTAGCAACTGATATTTATTTTAATAGAGAAGGATAAACATGATCCAGTATGAATCATAAATTACTATCATACTCCGTAGGTTTTACACTCGTGTAACCTTAATATAGGAGCTTTTATATTCATGTGACCTTGACTCAGGAGACATCTGTTCTGTGTAGTTCCCAAAATCCAAATAATTTGACATCATCAAGCACAACTCCAAATGCTAATAAGAAAATTCAACCTTTAAGGCTATTCGAATGGAAGAATAGCGATTAGAAATTTTATTTAAAAAATGAAATGCTAGAACATGATTTGGCCATCTAACAACAAAGCCACTTTCAGCTACATCGATCAAGTATGGCTCCTAATGTTGCTAACATACATGAGGATTGAGGAGTGAGGGAACAGCATGGTTTAACATGAAACCATATACCAGATTACTCAGCAACTAACCAGCACAATCAATTAACCAATTGACGCACAAACACTCGAACAGGATGGCAGAGATGAACAATCAGACGACGAAATTAGACTAGAACCCTGGAACCAACAACTTGAGATGGGGAATACGCTAAAGGACTGAGCAACCAGTCCTCAGCATGTTCAACAAATAGAGAGCTGAACAGGTCTCCTTCCTTAAGCCTCTGTCCCCTTCCCGTTACCCTGCTCCTCCTGCTATAATTCTCCAACCGCTGAAGCAACTACCACAGATAACCTGGGAAGCGAGAGAGGAAGAGGGATTGGTCGGCCACGCGGCCCACGCCCACACCAAAGGCAGGAGAGCTTACGAGGTCGAGCACTTGCAGAAGGGCGCGGATGTTGGCCTCGTCCATGCCGTGCACGTGCTGCTCGACCCAGGTCCCCAGCACCAGGTCAAGCTCCAGGAACCCCCGCTGCTTGCTCCGGTACACCAACCTGTAAAAGCACCGTACGTGACTCGGGATTCAACGAAGGGGGCAGACGGAATATCAAGCGCGAACCATCACCGGCGACCGGGGTAAGATACGGGCACGCACCTGTTGAGGAGGCGGCGGCGGCTCTCGTCGGAGGAGAGGTCGATCGTTGTGGTGGCGGCGTTCTGCTGGGAGGTCGTCGGGGCCGGGGTGGTCGAGAAGGTGGGGGCGAGGCGCTGTGCGGCGGCGGTGACGGCGGGAGAGGGGAGCACGCGGCGGAGGTGGAGCGCGCGGCGGAGCAGCGCGGCCGCCATGGCTGCTTGGGTGGCGGGCGAGAGGCGCGGAGAGATAGTGAGATCGGCCGACCGCCGACGCCGAGCGAGACGGGGAGACGGAGAACGTCTTGGACGTGGCTGCTGGGTGGCCCCGAACCGCAGCCGGTTCTTAACGGACCGGGCCGGGCCGAAGTTAAGGTGGACGTGGAAACGCACCGTGGGTGCGACTTGGCAGCGCCTGGGCCGGACGAGTTGCTCAGAGGAAAAAAGTTCTATCGGACGTCACTCGTCTATTGCCCGATTTACCTCTCTTATTAATCATAAAATTAGATTACATTTTAGACTCTTCTAACTTTAAAAACCATGGAGTTTATGATGTCACGTCAACCATGAGGAAGGTAAATTAGACTTTTGTAATAATTTGAAGAAATCTATCAAACTTTAACAAAAAGTTGTAGAAATAAATTTTCAAGAAATACTCCGATATTTTCTAAAATAAATATCCATTTATAAAAATACTAAAATCTGACCTAACCTTAGAAATTTCATAGAAAAATTATTTTAACTTCGGAAAATATGAAAGCGACTTCATGTTGTTAATCTAGTCACCATAATATAGAGCATGATTTTAGAAAATGCATGAAACCTAGCATTCGAGCCCATCCAAACTGTCATCCTACTCAATCATGTGTGTTGCAGATCGACAACGATAATGGTGAACAAGGAAACAATTGCTTCCATCTAGATGTTGCTAGCTAAGTTGCAGACAACGTTTCGGGAATCTAAGAAAGCCGCATGCTAGCTAGCTACCGATGTTGGTCCAGTGATTCCTGAGATTATTGTATTTTTTAAGTGCATATTTTCCTTAAAAATATTTGAATAAGTTTTTTGAAGAATATTCTTACAAGTTTCTAATAAAGTTTACTTAACCTCTCTCAGGTATTGTGAAAGTCTGATTTAACTCACTCGAGATGACGTGATGCCATATAGGACGGCTGACGTAGCACCATGTTAGTTCAAAACTGCTTTCAAAACCGTTCAGGGAGGCAAATCTGATGGCTTCAAAAGTTAAAGAAGTCTAAAAATCCATTTTCCCGATTGATGGAGGTAAACCGAACTTGCGCAATAATTAAGGAAGGTCATATGACTTTTTCCTCTCTCGAAAGTTGTCAGGTTGAGAACAGGGGCGGAGGATCCCATATGGCAGCCATACCTCAATTCTGGCGTGGATATCCACTGCGAATTGCAGGTCATGCGTCCATGTTTGGCGTTCACCATGGCTGACTCTGAGAGAAGCTCCTTCGGCAGGAGAAAGGAGAGACTTGGGCTAACTGAACCGTTATTCTATTTGGGCCCAATGATGCGTGTTACCGTGGCCCACTTGTGCCCATAACCATCTTCACCACAACCACATCCATGGGTGTGGTGACCTTTGCTATCGTCTGTTGCCTATCCCCGCGCGACACGAAGCACCGGATCAAAATTAGAAAAGAAAGCAAAAGCACGATATCAACGAGGTTTATCATTACCTATTACAATTTGCAATGTTTTACATGTTAATTTTGACACAAATATTTGGCATTTGTGTGTTTACACGCTTTGGTAAATTGAATGACGATGCACTGGACATTGTTACCTTTCATATCTATATTACAAACTTCGCCATACCTTAGTTTTAATCCTTCCTCCGCCACTGGTTGAGAAGGGCTTACCCTGGGGAGAAAGCCGGCGCTTGAGCCCATGTGCAGCTAATTGTGTTGTTTCAAAGTGCGTTTACCCATGAGCCACATGAATCTCGAACTTTCTTTCTTTAACAAGTTTCCATCTCTGAAAATGATAAAAAATAAATAGAAACTAAACAAAGGATTAAAACTACTCTACTTTCATTGATCTCTGTTGGAATATATATGTGTGATGGGTATGTTGAAATGGTGTCATGTCCTAACCAACCATTCACTAACACAACCAAAGGATACATTTCCATTTGATGATATGATTAGATGTGTAATCCTAATTCTAATATCTAAAATCAATATATGAAAATGAAATCATCTCTTAAAAAGAAAGGTGTTATTGTTTCGCAACAGAAACAACACAATAGCGTTGTTTGGTATCCTTGCTGATATTATGTGGCCTCGCCCAGTAAGAAGTTCATGTGGGAGGTGAAGAAGTTCGTGCGGGGTGAATGTTTGGTTTCCAGGCAAGTGTATCGAAACCTATGTATTCCGGATTTCACTTGCTGAAAGGGGCAAGCAAATTTCGCTCTCTTGCAGGGCAAGGTTAGGCTCGCCTTGCCCGACGAGGCTAGGCCGGCTCTAGAACCAAGCACGCCCATCGAAACTCAAGCTATAGTGTGTAGGATCCATGGTGTAAAACAAAAGACCAGAAGACTAGGACATGTTTGGTTCTATGGTTCAGCTCGCCTCACCTTGCCTGCGTGAGCAAGCCTTGCTTTGTTAGGGTAGGCGAGCCAAAATGACTCTTGCGAGAAAGCAAGCAAAAGCTTGCTAGCATGAAACCCATGGTGACCTTACTTGTGAACCAAACACCTCTTTCCTTCCAATTTTTAGCTCAGCCAGGCGATGCAAGCAGGGTCTAAAGATCGAAACACGCCTTACCTTGCGTTTATCCCAATCAGTTCTCCATGAATGTCTCTAATTTGTCTTCCTCAAAACCGAGACATTGGGCCTGCTTGGTTGGGTTCTAAAACTTACCCAACCAAAATCATGGCAAGTCAAAACTTAGGCTTGCTAAAGTTATAGGACAAAAAAAAATATATGAATGCATTTAGTGCCATAACATAGTATTGAGTACTTTTCTCTAGCTTTACCATGACTTTGGCCATAGAAATTATTATGCAAATTTTTAGTAGTAAATTAATCAATAGCCAAAATTTGTAGGTATGACTTTTTTTTTTTTTTGAGAATCAGGTATGACTTAATTTTAGTTGGGCAAGTTTTAGAACCCAACCAAACATGCCCATTATTCTTATCTACCCTCTTTCTCCCTCTGAATATTTTGGCCCGAGTCTCCTAACCGTTTCTGACCCCAAAAACTGTTTTTTTGTTTCTAGCTATTATATTAATTAATATAGCAATATTATAAGACATTTTTCTAAATGTCAAGCAGCTAAAATGATTGTTTCTAAGCTATTATATTAATTAATATAGCAATATTAGAAGACATTTTTCTAAATGTCAAGCACCTAAAAAGATTAATCGTTAGATTTCGGAGGCTGCTATGACGTGGTATATTAGCCAGTTTCTGTGCCAGTTCGGCCCCGCTAAATTTCTTTCCTATTCCCTCTAGCTTTAAGACGAACCATGGATATCAGGCTATGAGCCAGTTCCAGGTTCCTGTTCCAGGCTATGAGCCAGTCCCAGTGCTACAAGGCTTACAGAAGCACAATTTTACAGGAATCAGAAAAGCAAGCCCACGAGCTGGAACAAAAAAAAAAAGCGTAATCAGCATCTTACATCAAAGTCTTCTGCTCAGGCTTATCGAATAGCATTCTTGCAAAACTTTGCGTCATCACAAGTTCAAAGGGGCCACGGTGATGTCATCTCATATCTGCAGTTAAACATATCTATATCTGCGACAACACCTTTAGCGAACACTAAGTATACAGTTCATTCAGTACAAAAAAGCAAAGTCATTCGACCCTTGTTTCTCTCTGCTACAAGGCACAATTTTGCTCCGAGCCGACCAGGCAATGTTCCAGAGCTTTGAAAGAATTTGATGTATAGTGAGAGCCTGCAAGCGATGCATTGAAAGGTGGCTTCAGGAAACCAGACTCTACTGGCAGCAATTTGGTAAGGTGTACCAGATTTACCTTGAAAGTTACATGTCCTATTTCAAATGTATCTCATCCCAGCAATTCTTATACGCCTTGATATCATGTACTGGGCAAGAGAGTACATAGCTCCTAGCAATCCTAACACCCTTTAATAGTAAGTATGTCTGTCATTATAATCGAAGGCAAGTTGAGAGGTAGCGCCAGCAGTAACTTGGCATCTGTCTGTCTGACATAATCCCACATGAAGCGGTTGAAGAGTATGTGATTCGGTAAAGTGAGCACAAGAAGAGCAAAATTCTTCACAGCAAACAGCCAGCCTGGGCCCCCAATGTCAAGAGCCCATCCTCCATTGCCAGGCCAAGTCTCCTCCCATATCCTATACAATGCTGCCAATAATAAATAACCAGAAATAGAAACTGTTACTGGGAAATAGCGCTGCCTATCACCAAATCCTGCGAAGATATCTGAATCCTGGTTCAAGAGCAGAAGGATGGGTGCCAGGAAGAAAATAGCACGGTTCGAGCCACCAGTGAGTGTTATATTTAGAACCAGGCAGATGCCAAAACACAGCACAGTAGAAACATTGCCGATAGCAGGCATCCATGCTGCCTCTGCTGCCAACCGCTTGATGGTGAATGTTGGTGCAGCATGAGCTCTTCGTTGCTGGAGCAGCCTTGCTTTTGGTGGGAAGGCAGAACTCCGACTAGATGGACCATGCATACCTCTGTCTGCAGCCTTTTCACGCAATAGCAAAGCCAGCTCAAACTTGATTTCTAATGCAATAATCATGAAGATAGCAGCATAGAGACCCAAAAGTGACATTCTAGCCCTTCTATAGCCAACATGTTGGTGAACTTCTCTGCTTCATCCTCATCTGCAAAACTTTTGGATCTTAAGTGTCCTTCAAGCAGATAGGTGACTGGGAACAAAGCTACCAAGAAAGAGAACACCCATGGCAAAACCCTTGTGCTCGATTCAGAAGGAAGATGCGTGAATACGACAAAGACTGCCGCTGAGACAATTGTTGCAACAAGAAGAGGATACAGAACAATTGCCTGGAAGAAGTACTGAACAGATATGTAGATGCCTAGTGTAATCCCAACTGCCACTGCATACAAAGCCCCTCAACTCAACAACATACTTCACTGGGATGATGGATGTAACTGCTGCTAGTGTAAGTACCACAGTTGCGATGAGCAGCCATGACGGCCATGTGGGCTTAGATGCTACAAACCCATATATTGAAATGTCATCATCAGATAAATGTGCTGCTGTGATAAAATCCGACCGGTATACCCATGATAGCTTAATAGGAGGCTGCATAACAACAAAGAGAAGGCCTGTAGCCACAACAAGGACCAGGAATCTCTTTGCTGACTGCAAGGAAATATTGAAACTATAATCAATTGGTGCAGCAACAAAGAATTTGTAAGATGTAGACAGGTATAGAGCAAAAAGTAGCATAAGAGAGGGTAAACGGAAGTAATAAAAACAGGAGGTATGGTTCAATCTTTAACTTGAAGATGCTTTTCGGTAAGAGGAATCAAATTCAATTACAGAAACAAGAGGCAAAAAAATTATTCCTTTTCATTGACAGGAATCAGAAATATGTGGGCCATACTCCCTGCAATCAGTTTTAAGTTGTGTTTCAGAGTTCACTCCACTAACCAAGGAGCACACAGCAGTGAACATGCGGTTCACTTCAAATCATGCTATTTTGTGCTGGAGCAAGCAATAATGCAGAGCTTGTGTTAACTATAGCATGCAATCATATTAAAAGGGTATCAGTGGAAAGACTGAATTGAACGTCAGTGTTTCTTGATCATTTGGTTCTCAGCTCAAATGACACTTGAATCCAACTGGAACGAATATAACTTAATAACACTCCAAAAAACAGAAGCTACTAGGACTATTTCTTATGGTTGGTTAAGGAAGTAAAACCACAATTGGGAATTACATAACTAAAATTCCAGAGATAAATGATAGTCCAAAAAGTTCAAATTTTGAATTATGGTGTCCCAAATCCATAATTATATGTTGTTGCATGCATCACAGCCATTTCAGGCAAAGCATATCTTTTAGCGTTATAAAACTCACATCCTGATCATTTGAAAACTCTTCAGTAATGGTAAAATATAATCCATCGAATGAAATGATTATCGCTTTCAAGTTAACAAAATAATGTCAGCAATTCAGACCATACATGGCCAAACTTTGAAACCATTAGGCTCTGTTTTCAGTTCAAAGTTAATGCATCCCATGAAGTAAACTAAATCTTTTCTTCTTTAAATTTGCGAAGTTCATAAATTACCAGGGAAGCAAGATAGGTTTGATATTCCACATTGCAAGTGAGATCTTGATACATTTTAGTCTGACCTTGCCTCTATCGATTTAGCCATGTGGTCCTAAAAATATGCATGCTCTCACAGTCTGACACTAAATATGACTGCAAGTCCAGTTGCATGCCTCTAAACACATCTATAGATTCCTAGTGTAAAAAATGAGTAAATTATCCATTGTAAGAACACCTAACATCATGCTAAAACTCTGGAAATGAACAGCCCTTCACAAAATATTGCTTGAAAATAAAACGATAACAGCATAGAAATATCACAACATCTAATATGTTGTAAGCAGTAGGATGATTAGCCTTTTTAACAAGAACGAAGGTAACAAACAACTACCTGAACATGTGGGAAATGGAGACCGATTATTGGAATGCATGCAACTCCTGTCAACAGAATATATGAACCCAGTAACAAACCATCTGAAGGAGGTCTTCCATTCCACCACTGTAAAGCTTCAAAAATTGTTTCCCGACAGAGCCAGGCAGAAAACGCTATGACAGATGCATGGAAATAAGCTTGCCAGACTTTCATCTTAGAAGCTCCTTTGGACTTGTCTCTGAAAGTCACAAACAAGAAGAATTTATCAACAAAAAATTGCGGAACAAAAATTTTGTTGGTGTTTCTATCAAAACACTAGATTTTAAGAAAATACCTGTAAAGAAGTAAAGGGGGGGTAACAGCAAGTAGCAGAACAGCTGAGACCCATATAACTGATCTTGATGTCATAAACAGCATTGCTAATTTTGATGAATATAGGCAAGTTAAAATCCAAGCAGCTTTGGGCCCTAGTCTCTGATCCACATATAATCTTCTTACAAGAGCCAAGCCCAAAAAGGTTGTAATAAAAACCATATAATTAGGATAGATGATATCATCTTCAAATCCATAGTAATACATGGAGGCATAGTTGAACAATCGGTTCTCGATGTAGCATAGCAACAATGTATGACCAATAAGACCCAGTTCCAGAAGAAAGCGAAGTTTTGTTGGGAGAAGTGCCAAACCAGGAACAGCCATTGCCATGATGACAGCTGCAACAACATACTTCGTGAAGGACTTCAATGGCATACCAGCAAGCCAAATATTCAGATCCCAATAATTGTGCACCACAAACCAAAGGACCATCAAGCTTGCAAGTGCCACAAAGGTAAAGTACGATGACAAGCTTTTCTTAGTAAAGAACCTTGCAACATAATAGCCAGAAATCATCGGCAGTGGCAGAAACTGCAAAAGAATTAACAAAAAAGGCATTATACACAACTATCTGTTGATGTGCAAACAAAAAATAACTGGTAGAAAATGTTGCAAGATTCAGGACAGGGTTGCTAGTAAAGCGCGATTGGTTGCAACAAGACATGTGCATTATACCACTGCCACCTTTATACCTCCAATGAGACCATTCCATCCTATAACTCACCATGCAAAGGGACTTCTCTCTGTTCAACAAAAGTCTGCTATTCCACAACTCTACTTGATTAGATACTCATGTTGTTCTTGTACTTCTTTAATATGAAATTTAAGTACCTAAAGAGTTTGACAAGAAACAATAGAGTGCATTCTTTCTCTCCTCGTTAACAGAAACCCATCTTAAAGGGTATCATGGATCATGATAGCATTTTATTCATATGTGCCAGTTAGAACTCCTGCACAGGGGCAAATATCAACAAGCACAGATCTAACTAATTTTACAACATAGTTTTGCAGTATTTATGCAATAGATATTTAATATAATCTAAATAAGGTTTGAAAGAATTGGCAGCACTGTAGCATTCAAAAACCTTGACCCGTGCCAAGGAACTCACTAGCTTCGCACAGCCATGATTCAAGTACTAAGCAACAACATCATTGAGATATTGTGGTGAGGATGACACAAGTTGAGGGATTATAAGAGCGTAACAGTGCAAGTGTTCAGGTACTCAGCTACAGCATTTCAAACAAAAATGCAAGAGTTAGGTCAAAGCAAACAAGAACAACAACAATTGTTAAAACATGTAATATATAATTGATGAGTATCTACCAACAGCAATGGTCAAGTACTATCAAGTATGAGCATATATGGCCGCACAATACCACAATTTATTCTCATTCAAATATGAGTAAGGGTATCTATAGTTTCTATACTGCAGTGAACCCACAAAGCTACACAATGATTGGAAAATCATCGCAAAACTACACTTCATAGAAAGTAGAAACAGTTTTCTAAAACTACATTTTCATTGAAATAGGTACAAAAACAAAAGTACACCTCTGGGAACCAATTACACAAAACTATGCTTTTAAAGGCTACTGAAATTTTGCAATGTGTAATGACAATAAATGTGTAGTTTTTTATATGAATTGACAATTGAAGTGTATTTTTGTGAAGTTAATCTTAGAAACTGTAGTTTTGCAATATTGGTTTCAATAGAGTGTAGTTATATGAAACTAGCTTTTAAAATTGTAGTTTTGTGATATTTAAAAAAAAAATAGTGTAGTTTGTGAAATTTACTCGATTTATCCATGTCAAAATTTGGCATAAATCAAGCAAAAGCTTCAAAAAGCTGTGTTGCTTCAGTTTGGTGGTCAGAACTTTTGAAGATGATCCAAACCATAATGATCTCACTACATAGACAACTGCCAGATTCATCCACGAAAAAACTAATGTGAGCTAATGATATTAAAATTCAAAAGATATTGCTGCTCAAGAACCAATTGAACATAAGAACTTAGATCCTCAACAGTACAAAGAGACAAGAAAATATAAAACACATCATTGGTGTAAAGTCTAATAGAACTGTTTAACCATACTGTATCTATAGTGTAACAAATGTGACATAAAATGGACAGACAGCAATGGCAGTACTAACTTAATGATAAGGGCAATAGCCCTTGACTAATTTATCTAAGCACTACTACTAATACCTGATGTAGAACTAGTCTCAAATATGTGGAGTAGAGACAACGAAGAGAAACTCAAATGTACCATACAAGACCAGAAGCAGTAGTTATTGTTAGTAAAAGTCCAAAGCCTTATATCAACTTCACAATACAAGATGAATTTCAAAGAACTACGTTTTTTGGTTCAACGTAGCATGCAACATGCATTAGCTTTAACAAATCAAAATGTCACATAAGCAGATACCAATTGCATAAATGAGACTGCAACATACCATCATGGGGAATCCAATGACTACAGCTCCTGCTCCACTGACTATCACTGCCAACCCTGTAAAAGCCACTGAGCTAGCAGCATCCCCAACCTTGCCCGCAGCATGTGCTGCAAGGCCCAAAGCGCCACCAAGCATCGTGACCGTTACAAGCAGGTAATTCAGTGGTGGTGGAGCATGAATGTATCTTCCAAACGCGTGGAACACAACTCGCACCTCAAGGCAAAGCACCACCGCGACCAGTGCAACGAACCCATTCACGATTCTTATCTGGTCCATTGTGCGTGCATCCCTGGTGATCCACCACAGTGCACCCCAAGTGGAAGCATAAAGCTGGAACAAGAACGGTATGAAGAACAGCAGCAGCAATTCACACACGCTGGCCCACGATGTGAAGAGTGTGGCATGATGGGACGCAGCATGGAACAACACCGGCACGAACAGCACATACAGAGAATGCACACAGCTCTCCAAGGGGCCAAGAATGCCATCACTGTCCAGCATTGGAGCATCCTGCTTCCGGCTATTGAAGCTAGACGGACGGGGTATGGAGAACAGCCAGTAGAACACCATGCAGAACGCGGCAAAGTAGTAGGATGCATTGGCCATGCCGACCGCAGATACGAGAGCCCACGTGAAGAGGGCAGGCACGGCGATGGGCACACAGGCAAAGAGCAACCGCTCAAGGGCAGCAACAATGGTCGGGTTCTCGAGCTGGATCCATCGGAACTGCAGCGACGCCCAGACGCCAATAAGGAAGGAGGTCTCGGCGCAGAGAAGCAGTGCAAGGACGGTGAGCGGCAGCGAGGCGGCAGCAGCAGACGATAGTGAGGCGGAGAAGAAGAAGGCGACATCGGCCGCGAGCAGCGCCGCCCAGACGGTGAAGAAGGCGCCCTGGCGCAGCTGGAGCGCGTCGAGGAGGTACGCCGCCGCGAGGCCGATGGCGAGGACGGCGAAGACGGGGAGCCCGCCAAGGTCGAGAAGGAAGGCCGCGGCGGGCACCAGCGCCGCCGCGAGGCGCGTGTTGTGGGCGAACGCCGGGCCCGAGGCCGAGGCCGCCGCCGCGGCGCCGCGGGGCCCCGCGCCGCCGAAGGAGGAGCGGGGCCTGCTGGAGGAAGAGGAGGCCGGGAAGGGGACCAGGGGCTTCGGGGAGGACGTGGAGTTGCGGCGCTCCTGGTGGTGGTGCGGCGCGGGGGACGCGGCCGGTGAGGGTGAGGGGGACGGGGAGCGGGTGGAGAAGGTCGGGGTGGAGAGCGACGGCGAGATGAGGAGGCGACCGTGGCGGGACGCGGATCCGGAGGAGGGATCCATGCCGGCGGCGGCGGGATCTAGGGTTTTGCGACGGGGGAGCTAGGGTTTGGGACGCATCGGCCGGCCGGAGAGGAGGAAGACGACGGCGACGGGGTGGACGAGGAGATCTGGAGTGGGAGAGTGGGGGCAGGCCGGCAGGGTCGCAGGGGGGGCATGGGAAGCGTCACGACTCACGAGTACGACGGGATGAAGCTAGGTGGCTGACTGTGGGCCAGCGCGTCGTGCCGGCGGATATGTCAGCGGATGACGTACCTGGTTCAAGTTGGACTGGCGGGGCCACTTGTCAGTACCGGAGGCGGGATTTTGACTTAGGATGCGTTTGGTACTTCGATAATGCTACTGCTTGCGACGCCAGCGACTCCTCTTCACGTTTATCTCAGCGCGCGTTTAGTTCCAGACCTAAATTCTAAAAAATGTTACAGTACTTATTACATCGAATCTTGCGATACGTGTATAGAGTATTAAATGTAGATGAAAAAAACTAATTGCATAGTTTAGTTGGAAATTGCGATACGAACGTTTTGAGCCTAATTAGTCCATGATTGAACACTAATTGCCAAATAAAAACGAAAATGCTACAGTAGCCCAAATTCCAAAATTCAGGTAACTAAACACGCAGTCACTACCTTGTTGGAAAGAAAATATATCTCACTACCGTACACACGTTGCTCGCCTCCTGGCCGAATTGCCTTGCTCCGCTTCACTCCACACACGGCGCCTGCCAACGAGTTCCTCTCTCCCGTGCTTGGTGCTTCCCTGATGCTCCGCTCTATCCCTCTCTCGCTTGCCCACCCCGGCATCCTCCTCTCACCCCGGCGAGATCCATGGAGGTAGCACGACGGTGTTGCAGGGGAGCGGGCAACTCTCCCCAACCCCGGCGCGGCACCCTCCCCACCACCGGCGGCGCCCTCTCTCACCCAAGCGACTAAGCTCCCTCCACCCCGGCGGCCTTGGGCGCTCCTCACTCCCCATCCCCCACCGTCGCATCGAGCCCAGCCCGGTACTGGTGGTGCTGGTGGCGGTGGTGCTCGCGCACAGCCGCTCGCCGCTGTCTTCGACCCCGACGATCGGGCCAGCCTTTCCCTCCCCTATGTTGCGTATGTATGTTTCAGGTGTTTCATATGTATGTGCAATTCTTTCATATGAATGTTGCAAAAATAGATGGGGATGTTGCATATGTTTCAATAGTTTCAGAGCGTTTGTTCAAAATGTTTCATCTGTTTCCAGACGTATGTTGCAATCGTTTTGATCTGGATTTTGTGTATGTTTTCACACATATGTTGCAACAGTATGTTTCAAAATATTTCATCTGCTTCAGTCTTTTGTTGTAGCAAGTGTTTTCATGTTGCAAGTGGTCTATTACTCTATTTGGACGTTGCATATGTTTTCACACATATGTTGCAAGTGTATGTTCCAGATGTTTCATCTGTTTTTCAGACGTATGTTGCATTAAGTGTTTCATGCTATTTAGGGAGTCAGCGAGCGTCAGGGAATGGGGCGCGGCGAGCCGGTGGGGGGTGGATGTGGCGCAGGGCGTGCTGAGGGCCAACGGTCGGGGACACGACGGGGTGAAGTGCGCCCTAGGGTGATGGGGGTGACGGATGGGGTGGGGGTGCGTGGATGGGGCCGGGTCAGGCGTCTAGGCGGGTGTGTCAGGCGTGCGGGCAGGTGTACAAATGACATGGTGAGGTGCGGGCGGGAATTTGCACCGTCCGACGCTTGTCCGACGCTAAGCGCCTGGATTGGACGTCCGGACGCTAGCAACTCCGTTGGTACTTTGGTTGGATGGAAATTGGCCTTGTTTAGAATGAAGGATTTCTCAAGAAAAAAGCAAAGGAATAAAGTTTTTACGAAAGTTTTTCTCAACTTATTTTTTTTATCTTCGACTTGCTATTTGAAACAAAAGGAAATCTGCATTCCTTTGTAGGGGAAAGACTCATTTTGCTTCACAAGCCTAACGTTGCTCCATAAAACAAAGCATCACAAAGAAACCCATAGGAAAATTTTCTGTAATGTTTTCTCAAGTTCTGAAGCCTGAAACTCTTCTTAGACACATGCGATATTCCTATTTTCCTACAATCGAAACACGCCAAAGTTTATATTCCTGTGTTTTGAAATCATATAGTTTTCTATTTTTCTCAATATTCTATTCCTGTTTGTTTTTTCATTTCTTTATTTTGCATTCATGCGTGTTACAAATAGGCCAGGTTAGCCGAATATAGATATCCATCACATGGAATATTCCTACTAGATGTTGAATACAGTGGTCACCAAAAAACTGGCGGAGGAGCTTATCCATGTTTTATAATCTTTGATATCAGTGAATAAATTAAGGATTATTAGTATGTTACATTAATTATTAATTAGTAAATACGACGACAAGATTAGTTTTGATAAGTGCTAATATATTGATCAATGCACGTTTTGTGTGCCAATTAGTAGTGCTAATTAACAAATTTTATTTTTAATCAGTGATTTTCATCACAAAATTAGTGTTATTGCATGTTTATTACTCCTCCCAACCATTTTATCTGGCGCAAGTTAGAATGATACGATCTTCTAGAGTACACTTTGACCATTCATTTGCTTTATATTATATTATTTATGCTTATAAACTTATAATCATTGGATAATATAATTCCTTACAAATCTAATCATATAAAGTTTGTATTATAATAGTTAAAAATTATTAACCTAATTATTGGTCAAAGTTTTTAAAGTTTGAATCTTGATATAGGTGTGCGCCAGATAAAATGGACCGGTGGTAGTAGTGTATAATTAGATGTTATTATTTTTTAAGTAATATAATTAGACAACTATTCTCATCTCATCCACTCTCATCCATCTATTGTCTATATGACTTGTGAAAACTATCTCACAGGTTTTGGATTGAGACCGCCTCGATATCAGTCACAAAATAAGTGATAGTCAACCACTCCACATATTGACCACTACATTTTATCATAAAAATTCTATAAAATATAGCAAATATATATATTTTTACTTTGAAACATTCAAACTCAACACATAAAAACTATTTTGCGGTCAATTATTTTTAAAAGAATGACTTATGACGACACCAAATCATCACATATTTTGTGACTGGTTGACTTAACACCAAAAACAAATAGATACTGATTGATTTAACACCAAAACATCACATTTGCGACCAAGGAAGTACCAGGGGTCAAAGTTATTGTAATTTTGCGAAAATGACTACACGAAGTTGTAGTTCCTTTATTATGATGTCATAAATAGTTGTAGTTTTGTGAAATTAACTCCACATAATATAGCTAACAGGATGGCAAGAACAGACCATTCCAGAACAGAAGCGATCCCTTCACATCAGATGCACAAGCAAGAAAAGATTAAAACAAACCTCCTCATACTCAATATTACCTGGGTCGCAAAAATAAACAAATAATATGCAAGACCTTCCCAATTGCAACATGGAGAGCAAACTTGCAATCCTGGGTGCCAATTGAACCTCCTATGCGCAGCGGCCAAATTTCCAGTCAATTCTTTCTCCCGTTAAAGGGCTGGTATTTTCATGCTCAGAAAGGTGCTTCTCATCAACTTTTTACAAAGTCATTAGTTTGAGTTCATACATTAACTATCCTCATACTGGCAACACTTACAATAATCAAATCCCGTATGAAGATCACTTCTTTTTCCTTTATAAGCCAGGGTACAGATTTGCCCGTCCAATTTGCATTAATTTCCTTACCTGAGTTCCGCAGTTTCCGGTGCAGCAAAGACTCGTCTCGACTGTTCACTCACAGATATCAAACTCCCAGTCATGTCTCAAAGATGCCCTTCACATATATCATCCCCTTCTCGCTGAACTTGAGCTCCTTCCTCATCTGTTCAACTTGGACGTCATCACCCTGCACAAGGATCTCGGATACATTCCCATCATCGGATAGGATCATCTTGACCTTGATCTCTTCTTTCCTTGATGCTTTTGTCCAGTAGTACACTCCCTGGACCTCATGAAGGGTCAGTTACTACATTTGTACTGGAAGATTCATTCTGAATTGCTGGGAGTTTAAGTATCATAGACATACGCCAAGGGGCTTAGGGTCATAAGCCAGAACCAGTTGTTGCCGCCTTCTGGTACAGCGATTGATAGAACGAGCCCAACACTCCCAAGGCTAATGCAGGTGCAGAAGGTTAGCAGCGCCGCCTGCCCTCTGCTTGGTATCATTGTGCCCTCAAATCTGGTTCAGAAGCAAAATATACCTCAGTTCAGCTTATAAGGTATTCCCAATTTCCCATGTAGGAGAAAATCCATGAGCTTGTGCTGGATTACATTACAGAAACACTGTGAACTGCAGTTTCACACTATGGAACACACTGATGACGGGGCAAGCTGCTAAGCGGCTACACTACCACCGTACTAATCATTTGCATACTCCTATTACGATGAAAACAAATTTTGGTGTTTGAAACACCAAATTACTGTGTCCAACACTAAGATGGGGATTGATGCGAACTTAGAGTTAGCTTGGCAGTAGAATCAAGACACAACATAGCTAAATCTAAGCTAAGTAGAGTTTTGTTTCATAAAGAGAAAAGCATAGCCAAACTATGTATTACTGCAGCAGGACACAAGCTAGCATGCAACTTACGTGATGACCTCCCCACGGTCTGAGACGGTGAAATTGTTGCGTGTGAAGAACGACAGGATCTCTCCAGCCACCTGATTTGGCGCCATCAACTGCCCTTCCTCTTTGATAAATGTCTTTTGCACAATCTACATCCACCAATTTGGCATACATGACAAACAGTGCTGCTGAATTTTGGTCAAGAACCCAAAAAAAATGGGGTTCAAGAAACCCACATAAACCTCTGAACTAGCAGGTATAGTTTACTCGATATGAAACTGTTTGTGATAAAACAACTTTGCCAATTGCCATCAAGAGGACAACTAAATTTTTTTAATTATGCAATGCAGTGCGGTCCCTATCGGACGTGGTGGTGGCATCTTGGACCATGCAAATCAAATAAGAAAAGAAGAAGGTATATCATCTTTTGCCGACACAAGTCCACTCCACTACCACTGCCCACATCACAGAGCACTAGCAGTCACATCTCGAAAGGAAGGAAGAACGAAACCTGCATCAAAGCTAATCACAGAAGCTCAAACCCGTGTGTAAGCTCGCCGAGACACAAGATAAGCTCATCCAGGAGCCAGAATTACCCGATTCAGCAGGCACGGGTGCATCTACTCGGAATTACTGTACGCTGACGATCAAGTGTGGCACGAGAACAGCGCACACAGGCGTGCGTGTGGTGCGCGCCCTGCTCACAGGGCACTCGTGCTCGCGCGCGCGCGCGCACTAGCTCGGAGCAGCGACGAGCGCGAGTGCGGGGGCGAGCAACAAGCAACGGAAAACGAGGATGGAACGGAAGAGGGGAGAGGGGCACAGGGATGGATCCGGGACCTTGGACTTGACGGAGCGCTTGATGAGGGACCACAGCCCCGGCACGGAGAGAACGAAGAGCCCCAGCGATGTGTAATAGCTCGCCTGCGAGTAACCTGTCCCACCGGCGGCCACCGCGGCCGCGGCGTCGAGCAGGACCGCGGCGCTGTCCAGCGACGCGCGCGCCGGGGCGGCCCGGAATCGCCGCCGGGGGCTCGCGGAGACCGCCGCGCCCCGCGGCGGCGCCGGCGGAAGGGCGCGGGGCGGGAGGAGGAGGCGCCTCACAGCCGCGGCGGTGGTGGCGTCCATTTTCGGCTGGGGATAAGAGGCAAGAGCCGCGGGGGTGGGAAAGCGGGGAGGGCAGAGCGTTCATAAAGTTGGCGGGGCCCGCGTGTAAGTGTAAGTGGACTCTCGAGGAGGTGAACGAAACACGTAGAAAAAATTCTTTTCCCGTGTGCAATTATTTTTTTCAATTTTTTTTTGAAATAATTTTTTTTAGTGGTAGATGTCACAATTCCAAACTTTTTTTTTCTTTTTTTCCTCGATGCCGTTCAGTCCACATTTACTGCTAATAGGTCAAACAAATGGATAAAATGATCATTTTGCTCTCCATACCCCTAGTGCCCCGTCTCACCGTCAGTACGCTTGGCCGTGGCCCTGTAGGCCTGGACACCTCCACGGACATCTCCCCGTTGCTCTCCTCGGACTGGCTCCCGCATCGCCTCCACGCGAAGAGCACATCGACGAAGGTCACGTAGTCTGGCTTGTACTCGGATCGGACCATATCGACGTAGACCTTGAGCGACTACTGCCACGGTCGTTCTGCGCATACTCCACAATGAGGGTCGTCCACATGAAATGGGTTGCAGAACGGGTGGAGCTCGCGGCGAATTGTGGCGGCGTGCACCGACCGACCCCGAGAGCGATCCCCGCAGGAGCGTCGTGGGGTGGAGTAGCGGCGGGAAAGGTGTACTCGTCGGCGAGCAAGCTCTGCCCACGCATCTCGCGGAACAAGGCCAGCGCCCCCGCGTGTACAATATCGTCGTCCCTGGAGGCCCCTACTGGGTGCCGCACCGCGGCGACCACCCCGCCGGCACCGGCCTCGCCGTGACCTCCATCTCCCGTTCCACCGTTCCATCGTCCACGGCGCCGCCACCACCACCTAGCCAACGTGGGCAAGCTCCCGCACGGTCACACCTTGGCCAACGCGAATGGTGCACGTGCGGCGAGCTCACCTTGCGAGCGCGTCCACCTCCCGACGTGCACCCGGCCGCCTTAGACGGGCGCTCCGCCGCCGCCGCCACCTCTCTCCGTGTGTGTGTGAGCATGCGAGAGAGAATAGGGGTAGGAGAGAGGGACATTTTCACTAGCCGGGCCCACATATCAGGGTTGCTAAACCATGAAATGCCAACGGAATGTGAACGGAATGCGGAATGAATGGTGAAGACAAAAAAAGTTCTGACTAGTGACATCTGTGATCGCTCAATTTTTTTAATAGCACATATAGAATTGCAAACATTTTTAATGACACACGAGGAAAAGACTCAAGAATAATTGCCTGCAATATCGACCCTCTTCCATGTACCTTAACGAAACTCATCTTCTTTGCCACCACAAGAGGTAGGGGGACTTGGGAGGTCATCGGACTTATTATTACTTCCTGCGCCCAAGCAATGCCATGATACCGATCATGTGATGCAAACAACTACTCCCTCCATTCCAATTAATTTTAATTATAAAACGTTTTGACTTTTCTAGATATATTATTTTTACTATGTATAGAGACAAATCATATATTTAAATGCATAGAAAAACTATATATCTAGAAAACTCAAAACATTTTATAATTTGAAATGAAGGAAGTAGATTATAGGAAATATGAAGTTACCATATTGCAGGATCCAAACGAACTTTAAGCATATTCCAGGGGGGGAGAAAACTCATCTGCACTATCCAATGCTAACTCGAAAGCTTCAGTGCCTTCCTTTTCTATTGATAAACGCTACAAGAATCTCACATTCTTTCATCATACACAGTATTACGATATGACCACAAAACTTATGAGAAAGGCATGTAGATAAAATAGTACTGTTGGGCAATCTATCCGGCAAGGGTGCAGAGTTTAGTGTCTTTTAAGAAGTCAACAAAACGTCAAAACATTACATCCGTGCACATAGGGGCTTTATTCATGTGAACCTCCACTGTTTATCTGTATGTGCACTTGCTGCACGGCTCGACAATCTTCAGGTTCACAGATGGGGGCACTCTCTCCTCAATGTATCTTTCAATGGCAACACGAGCCTTTCCAGCCTCTACAAGTGCCTCCTCATCGAGTGGCCAGCACCTATCAATGTTGGCAAACCTCCTGTCATGGCCACGGGTAGTGTCTAACGTAAGGCAGTCTAGTGACCTTGCTTTCTGCATAATGTGGATGGTGAGCTCGACCATGCTCTTTGCGGAGCAAAACCCTGTTATCATCACATTCTTGAGGTTGTCATGGTAGCATTCTGAGAGGCATTGTAGTTGTGAGGAATCACCATCAGGATCTTCGAGAATCGAATCGTGCCTAATGGTTGGCAGCCCAATCTGCACAGGAATAATAAAGTCAGTGTCTCTTCCATGATAACTAGAAGGTTCAGTTAGACTGGATACACCAATCTTCGCCACAAACATGTAATTCACTTGTAACAACCATGGCTAAGGAAATATCCAGCAACAAGTAAAATCCAGTTCCCAATCCAATGTTTACAAGTCGTCCGATTAATCGCGATTAATCGCGATTAATCGCGATTAATCGGTCTGGTCGGTACCATGACCTCGATTAGAGACTTCGACTCGATTAGCTCGACTAGAAACCTGGTCGTCCGACTAGTCGACGACTAATCACGATTAGTCGTCCGACCAGAGGGCTGCACGACCAAGCTGGGCACTGCCTTCTTTGGGCTTGCCTGACTGGGCTTCCAGGTGAGTAGTTGGGCTGCCAATTTGGCCCACTAGGGCTTGTAATATATATACAAGAGGCTGCTGCTCTGCTCTTTCTCTCCTCTCCTGGCTGCTGCTGCGCTCGTCTCCTCTCCTCTCCTGGCTCGTCTCCTTGGCTGCTGCTGCTCTCCTCTCCTGGCTGCTGCTGCTCTCTTCTCCTCTCCTGGCTGCTGCTGCTCTCCTCTCCTCTCCTCTCCTGGCTGCTGCTGCTGCTCTCTTCTCCTCTCCTGGCTGCTGCTGCTCTCCTCTCCTCTCCTGGCTGCTGCTGCTCTGCTCTTGATGCTTGCTTTATTGTGTATACTATATAGTATATATAGGTATATATATAGTAGGTATATATATCCTGATATATAGGACGACCAGGGGTCGACTAGGTTCGACTAATCGTCCTGGTCGACGACTAATCGCGATTAGTCTTCTGGTCGGTCCCATGGCGACTAGGTTCGACTGGACGACTTGAAAACATTGTCCCAATCAGCAAGTAATACATGGTTTCCACTTTTTCAAATGCCTTGTGCTAGAAAGCTGAACCCGACAAGGCAATCAAGAATTTGCCAAAGGAAATCAGGAAAGGACTCAACACACTCATCGTTATAGTAGCATGGGAAATCTGGAAGCACTGGAATGAATGTGATTTTAATAAGACAATGCCAAATGTCTGGACAATCTTACATGCAGTTGCAGATGAGTGTGTCCTCTGGTGCTCGGCTGAAGAGAAAGATCTCCAGGAGCTTAATGTGGTTATGTGATTTTTAGTTCTGGAGTTTCTGGTCTCCTGTTCCGTTTTTTTCCCTCTCTTGGTTGAGACTGTCTTTCTTAGTTTTTCCTTTTGTGTTTGGGTGTATTTCTGTAAGCATGTGTCTGGGTGTGTCTTTGGGTGGGCAAGAGTTTTCTCTCCACTCTTGTGTTTATCTACTCTCTTATTAATGAAATGATATGTAGATCTTCTGTACATTTGAGAAATAGAAAAATCTGAACTGTCAGGTTTCTCAATCTGAGCCAGCTAAGTTCAGAAACAGGAACATGGCCGGTTCACATCTTGCCAATTCTTTAGTTAGGTGAAGGATATTATTGTTGTTGTCATATAAATACATTTCAAAAGTATATATCACCACGGATAATTGCTAATTCGGTTTTCATCATGGGCAGCTTTTCAGAGGTAAATGAAGACTTACACGTATGATCAATGTCTCCAAGGTGGGACATGCATCAAGAAAAGATACCAGGGAGCTAAAGTCATAGTCTGGAGAAAAATTTGTAGCACACAATGTAATCTCCAAGTACTTCAGCTGGAGGAATTTGCCTAACGTCATTGGTGTATTGATAGTCTGAAGACAGAGATGCCCAAAGGTTAGTCATGAGCAAAATATGATTTATTGAGTACTGCAAACATACAACTATTCTATGGCACTTTGATTTCATAAAAATGGATTAATTAGCAAGCATAAAACTGACCTCATCACTGGTTGACAGAAATAGAGTTTGGAGATTTGGCGCAATGAATGGAAGTTTGGTAATAGCATAATAAAGTGCGTTTGATGAATAGTGACAGGAAAATCTTATTTCCTTCACTTGAAATGCATGTCCTAGTGAGATATGTATTTGGCGTCCTGTACAGAAGAAAGTTGAGAGATTTGAGACATTGCTGTCAATCATCTCCAGCATTTGGCAGTCCAGCACGCTCAGGATATTAAGCTTTTGCAGCTGACAAGGTATCTTCAAGCAAATTATAGTATTGCAGTTGGAAAGGGAAATTTTCTCCAAAGCACAAGAATTGGACAGAAAATGTAATAGTTGCTCGCCACTGATGTCGACTGAATACAAAACTAAATTTGTCAGGCTACTCATGCAACCAACTTGTGCTATGGAGTGAATAGAACACCCAGAAAGCATCAAAGACTGAATGGAGCTTCCCCTCTCACTAGATAAAAGAGAACATGGAAAACTGTACTTGATGTCACTGATTTCAAACAATGATAGTTCAAACTCTTTAATCCCAGGTGTCATGGCAACTTGAATCCAGTGATCAAGATAGCTGGGATCTATAGTGGAACAAGGGTAGCTTTGTAGTCTAAATTCCTTCACTCCCATGCCAGAGTGATTCTGCATAATGTGCTCAACTCTAGTGATAAAATCCATTGTTAATTCATCATACCGAGATCCATATTCATTTATGCATAGTGAATCAATAGAAATGATGAGATTGGGATAGCATCTCCAAGAACGCAGAAAAGCATGAGACACACAGGCAGCCTGAGCAGCATCTCGCATCGGGCATAAGGGCGTGTATCCGATGAAGAATGTCCTGCACAAGCATGAGATAAATAATAAACACCGTAAAATAGATGTAGCAATAATGTTTTCTTTGTTTAAGTGAAAAGCATGCGGAAATTCCTATCCAAATATGTAGTCACATTTACTTTTTTTGTTAACAGTTAAACTGTTTTTTTAACTGCCCATAACCTCCGGCATCCCCATCTTTTAATGATGAAATCATACCCCATAACCATACCCACTTGAGGAGGATCACAATCACACCTTGGATACACAGAGCCTTTAACTTGCAAAGGAACTCCAGACTTGATGGCGTTTACTGGATATCAGATGGAATGATGGACCAACAAATTCCTATAATCCAAAATTTCCCTAGCTCTAGCAGTGAACACTGACATTTTTGTTTCCCACACTTGAAATTACATAGACTATTACTCGATCTTATCCCATACCTCTGGAAGCTGGACTTGCGATCCAACTATTTCGCCGCAGTGAGAATCAGGCTTTATTTCAGCAGCCGAACAGGACAACCCCTCACCTGAAAATCAGATAGGCCATGAACTCATGATACAGAAGGGAAACTGGCATGAAGTGGCAGCTGGCCAGCTGCACAAGCCACTTAGGCTCGACAATCAAGCTCTTGCTTAACAATAAACTGTAAGGAACTACTGCCTCCACCCCAAATCGTAAGCTTGCCATCTAGGCACTCATCCAGATGCATGGGAAAATTCTTGTGCACAGGAAAGCCAGAAGGACTTACAATTTAGAAGGGAGGTAGTAGGATTAAAGGGTTTGATAACCACAACCTTCACAGGGGAGGAAATACAGATCTATGCACATATTTCAGCGATCTTCGTCCTAGAAACCAAGAAACTGGGACGAACAGGGAGCATACCAGTTATCGCATCTTGGCTAAGCACCTCCATCTGCTCAGGTTTCCCCATGGCCGCCATCCCCAGATCTAACCCAAAGCCACTGATGCTCCTTGCTCTCGCCGATTTATATGTACTGAAAAGCGCAAAAGTACAATGGCGCCGCGGCGGCGGCGATGGTGCTGCGACTTTCGAGCAGAGGAGAATTGTTTTTTTGTTTTTAACTTTTTTCTAAAATAAATACCAAATCTCACGCAGTTGTTTTTTTTATTTTTCAATCTAACCGCGCCTAAGTAAGTCGGTGACGTGGCCAAAACACGCTGCTGTGTCGTATGCGTCAACGTGGCACGATCTACCACGTCGCACAGCGATTTTCATGTGCGAAAATTCTTACCGCGCCACTCCCGTGGGAGAGGCAACACTGTAGCATCGCGCGACGCGGCGAGGTAAAAGTATGTCTTTTTCATACGATTTGGGATGACGATGATTTTTATATAAAATTTGTAGCTCTCGATGAGATCTATAATTTTCTATTTTTAAGTTTTTTAATTTGAGGTCATTAAGATGCTTAATAAATTAAATAAAGTTTCAGCAGTATATTAATCGCGTATCTCGGTCTCCTTGGAAAAATCGTATCTCTCTGATATGGTGTTAAATGAAGATACTTTCTATATTAAAGTTGTAGCATTCGACGAGATCTACAACTTTCTAGTTTTGAGTTTTTTTTAATTTAAAGTCACTAAGATGCTCAAAAAAATTAAATAAAGTTTCAGCGTTATATTAATCGCGTACGCGTGCTTGTCGCCTTGGGAAATTGTATCTCTTATATATAGTGTCAAATGAAGATACTTTCTATATAAAAAATGTAGCTCTCGATGTGGTCTACAACTTTCTAGTTTGAGTTTTTTAGTTTGAGGTCATTAAGATACTCAAAAAAATTAAAAAATATTTCAACAGTATATTAATCGCGTATAAGTGCTTGTCGTCTTAGAAAAATTATATCTTTCTTACATGGTGTCAAATGATGATCCTTTCTATATGAAAGTTGTATCTCTTGATGGGATCTACAACTTTATGCTAGGGATGGAGATGTAGCGTTTCCGACGTACGCACGGGCGCACGTGAAACGAAGATGGCGGCCAGGGCATGCGTCCTAGATACGAGATAAGAACAAAAAGATTCGAAGTTTACTAGGCCTCGCCAAATTTATAATTAACAATGGCCACCGTTAGTAATTTCTTTCACCATCTTTAGATTAACCTTTTATACAAAACGAGGATAAAAGTGTAAGTGAGATAGTAATAGTGTGTGTTGGGGGGAGCACCTTCGGCAAGCCGTCCCGACGAACCCTCGACTGTCAAGGGGGACCTTCAGCGGCTCTCAACGGACGATCCTAGACAAGTAACAACCGTGGCGAAGGTTCTCCGCCTAATGTTGCCTCTATCCTATGCAACTGCTGGTGTCCATCGCTAGTTGTAGAGAGAAACCTCCATCGGAGACAAGACCCTCGCAGTGGTGGCTACCTGGCGGAAGAAAGTTAAATGGAAAAACTTAATTCGACAATGTACAAAAAAAGATAACGACATCAAATGAAACAACTTAAAACTATAAAATCGTAAATCTCATGGAGATATATAACTTACTTTTTATATAAAAAGTATCTTCCTTTGCCACCGTATAAAAGAGATTTGATTTTTCGAAGGCGAAAAAAGCTTGTACGTGATTAATATGCTGCTGAAACTTTATATTATTTTTTTAAATATCTTAGTAATCTTAAATGAAAAAACTCAAAACTATAAATTTGTAGATACCATCGAGAGTTATAACTTTCATATAAAAAATATCTCCATTCGACACCATATAAGAAAGATATGATTTTTCTAAAGCGACGAGCATACGCGATTAATATACTGCTGAAATTTTATTTAATTTTTTTGGGCATCTTAATGACCTCGGATTAAAAAACTTAAAACTAAAAAGTTGTAGATCTCGTCAATTGCTACAACTCTCATATAGAAAGTATCTTCATTTGACAACATATAAGAGAGATACGATTTCTCCAAGGGAACGAGCACTTGTACGCGATTAATATACTGCTGAAATATTGTTTAATTTTTTTAGCATATTAATGACCTCTAATTAAAAAAACTCAAAACTAGAAAGTTATAGATGTCGTCAAGAGCTACAATTTTTATATAAAAATCATCTTCATTCGAGATCGTATGAAAAAGATATAATTTTTCTAAGGTTGCACCTTACCGCTCCAGTCTGGTTGGCGCGGCGCTATCGTGCTGCAGCGCCAATGGGAGTGGCACGGCAAGGATTTCCACGTGGAAATCGTTGTCCGACGTGGCAGATCGTGCCACGCCGATGCATGTGGTGCGACAGCGTATTTTGACCACGCCACGGACTTAGGCGCGGTCAAACGGGTTAGATTTGGAAATTGTTTTAGAAAAATGTTAAAAATAAAAAAAAATCACTGAGGACGGGAGTCTGGTGGCGATTTTGTCGTTTTCGGCGGTGAGAATCGATGTGACCGGAGAAGTGGAAAAAATAGTACGTGTACTATCTCTGTTCAAGGAAAAAATTTGTAAAAAATATTAATATTTTAAGTGGTATGAAAATATATGTTACAATGACAAATCTAATAATATTTATTTAATTTAATATTATAAATTGATAATATTTTATTTATAAGTTATTAAACTTAAGATATTTTAACACGGTACTATACTAGATTTGCATTTTTTTGAACAAAGGAACTATATTTAGCTGTAAAAAGATTACCTAGAACTTTAGAATTTATAGTAACCTCTGTATTCCTTCAAGCCTGCAACTTGTTTTTTCCTTACCCTGCAGGTGCTGCACTACATAGGCGGTGTTAAATCCAGCCCTTTAAAACTAGTATTTTATTAAAAATAATTCATCAGTAACTAAATTTGCAAGAAGTCAGCCTTTGAGTCATTTCACACTACACGACGCAAGTGACCACCTGAGTCTATGGATGAAAACGGTACGGATATTTATTCGACCGTCCGTTCGACCGAATAAATATGAACACTTATCTGGATAGTTATTCGGATATCCGTAATTTTTTTCGGATACGGATACTAAAACGGATATCTTAGGCGGATATCAAATACGGAAGTAATATCATCGATATCCGGCGGATATCGGATAATCCGGTTAAGTATCAGATATATCCGGATATTTAAAAACGGATATTATCCGGATATTATTCAAACGACCTTGGATGGAGAAATGATCAAAATAAAAATTGTAGATCTCAAAAAGTTATGAAACTTTGTTGTTTACAACTTTTTCGTTTGAAATCATTTAGTGCTTCCAAATTTAAACCGTCCAAACTTTCTCAAATGGAAAACTAGTTTATAGGCGTTAAAATTTAAAAATCACAAATTTGAACCATCCAAACTATCTCAAATGGAAAGTTAAACAAAACAACAATTGTAGATCTTGATGAGTTGAACAAACTTGGTATTCAAAACTTTTCAATTTGAAGTCATTTAGAGTTCATAATACTAGAGTCAAAGTGTTGTTTTTTCATTTGACCAAATTTGACTTGGTCAAACTTGCTCAAATGAGACACTAAATGACCTCAGATGAAAAAACTCTGAATACCAAGTTTGATCATCTCAGCAAGATATACAATTGTTATATAGCTCATTTTCCCATTTGAGAAAGTTTTATCAAACACTAGTCACAAATTCTTGAATCTCATATAGACTTTCTAAAACTATGTCATACACTTGTGAAATTTGAACTACATTTTGTTCAAACTTTCTCAAATGAAAAATAGCATATATAAGGATTGTAGATCTTGATGAGTTGAACAAACTTGGTATTCAAAACTTTTCAATTTGAGACAATCTAGGGTTCCGAAAACTAGTTTGTAAGCATTGAAATTTAAAAATCACAAATTTGAACCGTCCAAACTATCTCAAATGAAAAGTTGACCAAAACAAGAATTGTAGATCTTGATGAGTTGAACAAACTTGAAACTTGGTATTCAAAACTTTTCAATTTAAAGTCATTTAGAGTTCATAATACTAGAGTCAAAGTGTTGTTTTTTTATTTGACCAAATTTGACTTGGTCAAACTTTCTCAAATGAGACACTAAATGACCTCAAATGAAAAAACTCTGAATACCAAGTTTGATCATCTCAGCAAGATCTACAATTGTTACATAGCTCATTTTCCTATTTGAGAAAGTTTTATCAAACACTAGTCATAAATTCTTGAATCTCATATAGACTTTCTAAAACTATGTCACACACTTGTGAAATTTGAACTACATTTTGTTCAAACTTTCTGAAATAAAAAAAATGACCTATATAAGGATTGTAGATCTTGAATCCATGACCATAACTCCATGAGACCCATGAAGCCATGAGCTTGGCTATTTCTACTCATGCCGCGAAGATTGGTGCTTGTATGATGTTTGATGTATGATGTATCTGTATCTTTATCTTATTTGTTGCTTTACTCTTTAGTCTTTCGGCTTAATCTAGATGAATTATGGACTCATAGAGTGGTGTAATGGTTTGCGCACGTATGATATATATATATATATATATATATATATATATATATATATATATATATATATATATATATATATATATATATATATATATATGCTGCTTTTACTCAATATCCGAATAGATATTTGTATCTGACCTTCTTCGAATCCGATTCATACCGTATTCGATACTCATTATTTGTATCCGTAACCGAGTCAATCCGTATTCGTATATGTATCCGAACGCTATCCGTGTCCGAATCCGAATCCGAACAGAAATATGAAAACAAATATAATATGAGTGATATCCGTTCGTATCCGATCCGTTTTCATCCCTACCTGAGTCGTGCCAACACGCGTGGTGTGACTCATGCAACGGTGGCTCCTCCCGCGGTGCCCAACGTGGAGATGACATGGACCCAGTGGCGCTAAATGGAATGGTGTGATAGCCGCCTGCACTTTGGGGGTGACTTGTCTAGTTATAACTGTGCTGCCTGGCCGCCCCCTTGTTCTCCTCCCTCCATCACTCTCTGTCCGAGCATAGACGAAGCCATGGCGGCAGCCGCTAGCCCCAAGCGGTGGCCCAGCCTCCGGTTTAAATTCATAATTTTTGGACATCGTTTGATGAGGTTTTCATTTTTGCCTCCCAAAATAATGCATGTTGTCAGGTTCATACCGAACAGGTCTGATATGCACGCCAGACTGGTCTGGTTTGAACAGTGGAATCGGTTTTTTCAATGGGCTTTGCTCGGTTTTCTTTTGCACCTTCTCCGGGGTATTTTTGCTGCTGCCTAGGGTTCATCTAGTCACTAATTGACTTGTGTGAGATTCTCGAGCACTTTCTGAAGATTTGGCGTTGAATTTAGGACATAGGCCAAAATCAAAAAAATAGATTTGGCTCCCATCCACCCTCAGACCCTCTCGTGGTCGACTTTCTGGGTCCTTTAGTTTATAAAAGTACAAACTCACTAATAGGAAAACTTGTGTAAAGAGAAAGGCAAAGAAAATAGTGTCTAATGAGCAAATAAAAAGAAAAAATCGTTTGGTTGCTTCGATATCCATAGATGGCCGATAGGACCATCCATGGATATCCAGTGTTTGGTTTGGTGGATCACTAGGATAAGAAAATCTTTGATAGGGAATATACAACAAGATGCTAGATTTACTGGTTCGTAAAAATCTCACGGACCAGCTTATCCATGTGTTCTAATCTTTGTCATTAGTAAATAAATTAATGATTATTAGTATGCCATATTATTACTAAGTAATTATGAGGGTAGGATAGATTAGTTTTGATAAGTGCTAATATATTGATTAGTGCATGTTTTGTGTGCTAATTAGGTTACTAATGGTGCTAATTAACATATTTATTTTAAATTAGTGATTATCATGACAAAATTAGTATTAGTGCATATTTATTAGTGTGTAATTAGTTGTTATTATTTTTAAATAATAGATATAATTAGTCAACTATTCTCGTCCCATCCACTTTTATTTCATCCATCCAACCAAACAGAAAAATAACTCGCCCTAAATATTCAACCAAACATGCATCATGCATATCCTTACTTCAATATCCATGGATTGACCTATCCCATCCAACTTAGTCCTCGAACTAAATGCACCCTAAGTGGATATGCTATTAAGGACATCATAACCATAAGATGACGTGTACTAGCTATGTCCAATAGATGAGCATTATAGTCAAAGTCCTTGATAGCATATTATCTGTGAGAGTTTATATACACACATTGTGAGTTGCTCGAAAAGTTTGGACACAAATGAATTCATTAAAGTTGTGTTTTGCTGAATATAGTTATCAACCTTATGGAGTATACAATATATTTTAGTGGTATAACCACTAAATGTTAATGATGGTTTTCTCCTTTAGTTGTTATGAGTTGGATAGAAAGTGATACATGGAAGGATGACAAAATAACTTGACACCACCATGATCCTATCTTTTCAATTTAACTAAAGAAGGATTGAATGTTCCATCGTATCTGAGTTCTTAAAGTACATTTTGAATCTTCAAGTTATTACATGAGCCAAGTGGGAGAATCTAAGAATATTTTATTTATAAATATGACTCATGTAATTTACAGTTGATTTTTTTGCGACGAATTTATAGATTAATTCTAATTATTAAAGTTCTAGTGTGACGATTGCTAGATTGAAAGAATTGGAATTATTGGATTTAGATTTCCTGTTCTCTCCCTTCGAAAACTATGCGAAATGTGTTAATGTACAAAGGAATAGATATATATATATATATATATATATATATATATATATATATATATATATATATATATATTCATGAAAAGATGTCTATTCGTGAAAGGTTGTCTATTAGTGTAAAGACTTCCACTGAGTGAAAGGTTATCTATTAGTGAAAAGACACCTTGTAGGATCTCTGATATGCCTAGAGGGAGTGAATAGGTCTGTAAAAATTTAACTTAAACCGAAGTCAAATTCACCCACGGCACTGCCGCTTTGTGAGCGCGGCACTGTCGCACCTGTAGAAGAGATTAGTTCACAGTTCAAAATATACCCAATGAAATTTAGATAGAGTAAATTTCTTAGCTTTCTACAAGATGGTAGATCACATATTGACAGCTGAAAGTGGTGGGAACACCACACACAAGTAGATCGGCCTCAATTCTAGAAATTACCTCAACAACAACAAGAACACAAGTGAAGCAACACAAGCACAAGATGACATAAGGATTTATCCTATGGTTCAGCTCGCCACCGAGGCTTGCCTATGCCCACGTTGTTGAGGTATACCACTAAGGCTTAGGGATTTGCAACCCTACCTCGTTCTCAAGTCAAGAGAGTGAACTCTTAAGATGAGGGGTGATTTTACTCACTACAAGCGGTGGTTACAAACCTCCCGGGGCTCTCAGAAAGTGGCAAGCTCCACGGACGATGCTCTAGCCGGCTAGGAGCCAAGCTCCAAGAGTAACAAACACAACTGCCGGCTAAGACATGAACCAAGTGCTCTTTAGCGTTTTAGGAATCAATGGAGATGCTCTCTTATCAAGTTTTGGATCCTTATCCCTCAAGGATTGATGGGGAAATCAATGGATTTGCTTGGGGGCTTGAGATTAACAATGGAGTGAGAGAGAGAGAGAGAGAGCTCATGCTCTGTATTAAGTGTGCTGAAGTGAGGAAGAAGGAAGCAGGTTGGTTCATTTTTCTATCCCTGCCATTGGGAAAGAAAGGAAAAGGTATATATATACCCCCTAGGCCCCAACGATCACTTAAATCGTAGATGGCCGTTGAGAGAAAAAGAAAAAGGTATATATACCCCTAGCCCCCAACAGACATTTCACCCAAGAGGTCGGGCGAGATGAGGTCCATGGCCTTGAGATCGGGTGAGACGAGGCCGCCACCAAAGGGTCGGCGCGAGCCGGAGCCCGCGGCCAAAGGGTCGGGCGAGACGCAGCCTACGACCTTGGGGTCGGGCGAGATAGAGCCCATGACCAAAGGGTCGGGCGAACCGGATCCCGCCACCTTGGGGTCGGGCGAGACGGAGCCTATGACCAAAGGGTTGGGCGAACCAGAGCCCGCACCCAAGGGGCCAGGCGAGTCGGAGCTCGCATCCGGCAAGACAGTAAGGATAATAGTGAAGTGTAGACTGTCTTGGCTGTGAATATGAGGATGCATGTGGTTGTTTGAGCACTTGGTAGCACAGATTAGCTTAAGCATTGTGCCCCCCTTTATAGTACGGCTTTTCCTATACTTAAATTCAATATATAAAAGAATTTAAACCTCCTTTGAGTTTGAAGCCATCTATATTTATAGTTGGGGGCTCCTCCATTTCATATAGCATCCTCGAATATAAATTTCCTGCTTGTCATCTCGATAAATCTTATTAGTTCTCTAATTGTGAGGTCATTATCACCAAAACCCACAAATAAGGCTTGATTGCACTTTCGATCTCCCCTTTTTAGTGATTGATGACAACCCAATTGGAGCTTACAAAAGATATGAAATAAATACTAAGACTTTTTGAGCCATGGGTGTAGAGTCTCCCCCTAAATATGTGAATAGAGAATTGAATTCTCAAATTGGCATAAGAAGCCAAGATTCACATTTTAGTGAAAGTGATGGGGCTCCCACTACATCCAAGCTCCTGTGGGGTGCTGCATACTATGTCAGGTAAGTAAAACGTGATGCAAATGACAATTTATGCACACATGTGCTTGCTATTGTGCGGCAGAGCCACACCTAACTGTACGAGCAAGATAGAGTCAAGCACCACACAACTAGCTCAGACAAAAGAATATGCAACCTAGCACAATAAGATGACTTCTAATCCACACAATGATACATGTCCATATCCAATAAACAAAGAGTCAAATAGTAGCATTATTTCACAATTTAAAGTTTTGAGCAACTCTCAAACTTTCCACCTAGTGAAGACTAACACTCATCGAATAGGACATGAAGCGCAACTGTTGAGTTGTTGACCACTCTAATCTTCTCCCCCTTTGGCATAAAGCATCAAAAAGAGAGGAAAAGAAGAAAGATCAACACCTACTCGTCATCTCCCTGGATGTTAGTCCAATCAATATCATCACCTCCTACAGCAGTCCCGGCACCACCATCACAATCATCGTCGTCGGAGTCAATACGTGCACGGCCCTAACGGTGAGTGGTGGCTATGTAGCAAGTGGAACAAGTGGAACATCTCGGCTCCTATCATTGATGGTATCCGTCTAGGGTCTCATCCCAATCTATTGCTCGCCCCTGCTCCTCCTCCTCATCTAAATCTGTGTTGGAGAGACTCGAAAGGTCATACTGTGGAGGAGGTGGAATAGGAGGAAGTGGTGGAAGGTCCTGTCCATGCTGCTGACGTTGCTCAAGTTGTGTCTCATACGCTCTGTCAGCTGCATAGGTACACTTTCCGAAGATTGCCTTCAACCACTAACCAAACTTCTTTATCTTGCCTCCACTGTGAGAACTAGAGCGGGGAGATTCAGGGATATCTACATGAGCATGCTGAGTAGCTGCAGCAGGCTGAGTCTTCTCAATTTTGTAGATGGTGTGCATCCCATCCTTCGAAAAATAAAATCAAGTGACCCTCTCAATCATGAACATGAGGTAGGGGGCATAGGGCAGACCCCTCCTCCCATCCTCCATGGTAAATCTCAATTCGGTCCACATGAATCTAGGGACATTGAACCTGTCCCCACCAGGAGCGAATCTAGCCAACATATTTCTCACATAGCCATTAATATCCGAGGCTGCTCCATCCTTTAGGTTCATGGTGTTCCTGATGAGGTTGTTGAGGATGTAATAGAAGCTGTGTAGACCACTACTCTTGCTATCTGCAATCCTTCTATCTCTCCACATGTAACTAATGTCATGGATCTTAGCTCGTGGCTCATCATGAATGTAAGTGTAACCTCTGTGCTCCTCCCCAAGGCCAAGAATCCAGCTAAAAGTGATAAAATCGACTCGGTAGTGCCGACCATCAGTCATCTAGTGAATCTCATGAGAGGTCTGGTCATAGAAGTATGTGGCATGAAATTGTGCAAGGACTTCCTCATTCCAGTTATACTGGAAACCCATGTGTCTGAAAGCTGGAACCTTCATAAATGTTGATCACCTTGTCAAACTCAGGCTCCTCCTTCTCCTGCATCTCATCCCAATCAATATACTGTATCTTGATGATCTTGGTTTTCTTAGATGTAAGAATGGCAGTGGCATAAAAGTTGGAATGAAACTCATTCCAGAATATGTAATCAACGCCCAAATCTTTACGCAATGTATAGGGATTGATCTCCCTTGCCTCTTCCACCATCTTCCAACTCTTGGAATAGTTGACAACTGCATGATGGCGGGAGTCATCTGGTGGTCTCATGATGATCTCACCCACAAAATCTCTCATGTATCTGCCATCAAACTTAGAAAGATGCTGTGGGGTGTCGAGAATGGCATCAGTGGTACAACCTATCATCTCTAGCCTCTCCTCATCTTCAATGTATTGCTCACGCCTCCCCTTGTCACCAAGTTCGCTTGGAGCTACACTACTACTTGCTGTTGTTGACCTCCCTCGACCACGGCGAGGTGGATCCTTGTCTCTTTGCTTATTCATCTTCCTTTTCCCCCTTTGGTCATTATCTCCGTGCTCCATCTTCTCAACCGAGGATAGGAGAGGAGAGGGAAGAAACTACTCAGGCTAGGGGCAGCAACAGCCATCAGTGTCATTGAGGGAGAGAGGCGACTCATCGCAACATCGCCAGAGATTGGCAACAGCCAAATGGCGACATGACAGCAAGTGGCACACGAGAGGAGAGAGAGGCACGGGCGTCGATGTCGGGGGGGGAGAGAGAGGGAAGGAAGTTACTGCTGTCCTAAGGATAAAAGAAAGAATAAATGGGCCCTGCAGTAAAACTGTTTGGGCCGAATCTCAATTGAGATTCAAAGTGCGGCACTGCCGCACTCCCCAAAATAGTGGGAGTTAGCTATAATCTATATGACTCTCTCTGTATTAGATATGAACACATGTCACCTATATAACATGACCAGAAACAAATAATTAGTACAGACCATGATCATGATACATAAATTGTCTTTTATAAATCATTTTCATGCACAATATGAATTTTTTAACTCTTTTGCCTAGATACAAGTTTATCAAACAGAGGCATGCTAAAATTCAAATCACGTTACGAGAATCAAGTATATTTAGCTCACTACGTAAAGCACAAAACCTTGACTCGTCGAGGGGCTTTGTGAAGATATCGGCTAGTTGCTTCTCGGTGCTCATATGACGAATTTTGATATCTCCTTTTGTTTCGTGATCTCTCAAGAAATGATGATGGATGTCTATGCACTTGGTTCTAGAGTGACTTATGGGATTGTTTGCAAGTTTAATGTCACTCTCATTGTCACATAATAATGGGATTTTGGTAAAATGACATCCGAAATCTTGAAGGGTTTGTCTCATCCAAAGTAGTTGAGCACAGCATGCACCGGCTGCAACATACTCGGCCTCGGTGGTGGAAAGGGCTACACAATTTTGCTTTTTAGAAATTCAAGACACTAGGGATCGTCCAAGGAATTGACATATCCCCAAAGTGCTTTTTCGATCTACTTTGCAACCGGCGTAATCGGAATCTGAATACCCAAGTAGATCAAACTTAGAGCCCTTAGGATACCACAAGCCAAGGTTAGGAGTATGTACTAGATATCTCAATATTCTCTTAACGACCACTAAATGACACTCTTTAGGGTTAGCTTGAAATCTAGCACACATGCACACACTAAGCATAATATTGGGCCTAGATGCGCACAAATATAGTAGAAAACCGATCATGGAACGATATACCTTGGTATCCACGGCTTTCCCTTCAATGTTGAGATAAGATGTCCATTGGTTGGCATAGGAGTTTTGATAGGCTTGGCATTCATCATGTCAAACTTCTTGAGCATATCATGGGTGTACTTCATTTGGCTAATGAAAGTTCCATCCTTCACTTGCTTGATTTGAAATCCAAGGAAGAACTTCAATTCACCCATCATGGACATCTCAAATCTCTTGGTCATGATCCTACTAAATTCCTCACAAAAAGAATAATTAGTACTACAAAATATTATGGCATCGACATATATTTGGCACACAAATATATCTTTCCCAATTTTGTGAGTGAAAAGGGTAGGGTTGGCTTTGCCTATTTCAAAGCCTTGTTTAAGCAAGAATTCCTTAAGGCATTCATATCATGCTCTTGGTGCTTGCTTAAGCCCATAGAGAGCCTTTTAGAGTTTGTAGACATGGTTGGGAAACTTGGGATCTTGAAAACCCGGTGGTTGCTCAACGTAGACAAGTTCTTGAATGGTGCCATTGAGGAATGCACTCTTTACGTCCATTCGATATAGCTTGAAATTGTGATGAGCGGCATAGGCTAGAAGCATTCGGATTGGTTCAAGTCTTGCCACCGGTGCATATGTTTCCTCAAAGTCCAAACCCTCTACTTGAGTGAAACCTTGAGCAACCAATCTTGCCTTATTTCTTGTCACCACGCCATTCTCATCTTGCTTGTTGTGGAAGCCTCACTTGGTGCTAAAAATATTAGTGTTGGGTCTCTCCACCAAGATCCACACTTGGTTTCTTTCGAAGTTATTGAGCTCTTCTTACATGTCCATCATCCAATCCGGGTCTCCAAGTGCTTGCTCAACCTTAAGAGGTTCCAAAGAGGAAACAAACGAGTAATATTGGCAAAAGTTTGCTAAATGTGAATGAGTTGTTACCCCTTTCGAAGACTCCTAAGGATGTTGTCAATGGGATGATCTCGTTATATTGTTTGCCTTAGCCTTGGATAATCAATGACCTTTTATCCATCTTCTAGATTTTCATTATCTTCTTGCACGAATATAGGTTGTAGGTTCTGTCCTTGAATCGGAGTTGGACTTGCTGCTCTTGTCAGAGGGAGTGTGGCACTACTGCTCTACCGATTTGCAGCAGGGGTCGGCTCCCCCTCAGCATCAGGTACGTCAGCGGAACTTTATTCATCAGCAGCTTGAGGAACCACCACTTTAGTGACTTCATCTTCTTGTGATCTAATATCACCAATAGCCAATTGCTTGATTGCTTCACATGGTGGATCCTTCTTTTCTACAACACTTGAATCAACTTGCTCCATTTGAGAGCCATTAGATTCATCAAATGTTACATCTACAGCTAGTTCAACTCTCCCGGAGGTTTTGTTGAAAACACGATAGGCATGTTCATTTGATCCATAACCAAGAAGAAAACCTTCATCGACCTTAGGTGCAAACTTAGAGGTTTTGGGTTTCTTATTAAGTATGAAACACTTGCACCCAAACACTCTAAAGTAGGACACCTTTGGTTTGTTACCGGTTAGAAGCTCATATGAAGTTTTCTTCAACTTCTTGTGTAGGTAGAGGCGGTTGATGGCATGGCAAGCGGTGTTGAAGGCTTCACACCAAAAGAGGTCCGGTGTCTTGTACTCATCTAGCATTGTCCTTGCCATGTCAATTAGTGTACGATTCTTTCTCTCTACCACACCATTTTGTTGAGAGGTGTATGGAGATGAAAACTCATGCTTGATGCCCTCTTCATTAAGAAACTCCTCAACTTGGGTGTTCTTGAATTCGGTCCCATTGTCGCTTCTTATTTTCTTGATGGGAAGACCGAACTCCTTTTGAGATCTTCTAACAAAAGTCTTCACTTTGTCTCTAACTTGACACTTATCAAACAAGAAAAATACCCAAGTGAAACATGAATAATCATCAACAATAACAAGACCATATTTGTTACCCCCAATACTTAGGTAGGCAACCGATTCAAAGAGATCCATGTGTATGAGCTCCAATGGTTGCATTGTGGTCATGAAGCTCTTTGGTGGGTGAGGTACGCCAACTTGCTTTTAGCTTGACAAGCGCTACATATCCTATTTTTCTCAAAGTGAACATTTGGTAGCCCAAGGATGTGTTCATTTTTTAGAAGTTGGCCAAGTTCCTCATCCCAACATGGGCTAGTCGACGATGCCAAAGCCAACCCATGCTAGATTTTGCCACTAAATAAGTCTCAAGCTTAGCTTTACTTTTATTGAAATTAACCAAGTAAAGCTTGTTCTTTAATTGACCCGTAAAGACAATAGAGGAATCCTCCCTTCTAAAGACTTCCATACCATTATCCGAAAAGAGACAATTGTAGCCCATCTCACACAATTGAGAAACGGACAACAAATTGTAACTCAATGAATCAACATGTAATACATTTATAATTGAATGCTCAAGGGTTATAGCAACTTTACCGAGACCAATCATAGCCCCCTTTGAATTGACTCCAAAGACAATATTTTTATTCGAGTGTGTCATCGGGGAATATGATGAGAACATACTCATTTCTCCGGTCATATGATTTGTACATCCACTATCAAGCACCCAACTTGATCCACTGGGGAGTATGCCTGCAAAACAGATTTAGTTGCTTGATTTAGGTCCCCAATTTGACTTGGGGCCTTGCATGTTAGTCACAAGAAATTTTGGAACCCAAATAGAAGTATTCCTATATGTGTTGGCTTCCTTTCCAACATATTTGACAACCACTTTTCCACTGCTGTTGTTCCTTAAAACAAAACATGAAGTCAAGCTTTGTTGAGGTGGTTGAAACTTTGGTTGATAGGCATACTTGTTCATAGTGCCCCACACTGATTCCTTTGTCTTTTGCTGAACCTTTTTCTACTGGAACACCTTCTTCTTAGGCTTAGTTTGATCAGGGGCAGAATTGGTAGCCTTTCTATTTTTGTGGGGAGCGGCACAGCCGACCTTCACTGTGGCACTACCGCTCTAGACTGCGGCACTGCTACTGTCTGTGTAGGCTGATTTGTACCAACTCTTTCCTTCCTCTCAAACTTAACACACTCATAGCCATTTATGATCTTTCTGCCATTTGTCTTGGCTCCTGCAATGTGTCCAAGCCCATGCTTGATTGAAGGATGTCTCCCTTGCTTGAATTGAGGCACTTTTGGATTATTTGCTTCTTATCACTTACTTGAGCCTTACCACTTAAGCAGCCCTTGCCAATGATCTCATTGAGTCTAGCAATTTCTTTTCTCATTGCCTCCATGTTTGCAAGGTTAGTGGAGTAAGCATTCAAATCAATATTGTAACATTTTCCACAATCTTGACTAGTGGAGGTAGTAGAGGCATCCTTTGCCTTAGAGGGATGTGAGTTGCTGTCCCAAAGAATGTTATATTACAGCTCAAGTTCTTTGTGCTTTTCATCTAAGTGAAAGGTCAAGATGGCGGGCTAGAGTGGGGGTGAATATTCCTTTCTAAATTTAATCACGCCGGCTAACCGAAACAAATGCAGAATTAAAACAATCGGTCTAGCCAACACTACACCCCTCTATCGAAGTTCACAAGCACCTTATAAAGATCCTAATTAGGAAACAAAGGTGCTAGGCTAGCTAGAGCTCACCTATCTAATTCTAGGAGCAAGGTCACACAAACCTATGCCACTAGTATTTTGCACACCGAGGAGCTCCTACACAATTCTAGTAAGCAAAAGCACAAAGCTCCTAAGCTCACTAGCAAAGCTCAATAACAAGGCAACTAATGCCAAATTAGAGAGCGCAAATACTTAGCTACATAAACTAAGCAATGTGACTAACAAAGTTACACAAACCAAATTAGCCACGCAAGGAAGCTACTTCTATGCTACACAAGCAAGAAGGTAACTAGTGAGCTTCACAAGCTAACTAATTACAAGAGCAACTACACAAGCATAAGCTTCTTGCAGGCTTCGATGGAGACCACCACCAAGCCATCTAGGAGGTGGCAACCTCTAAGAGTAACAAGCACCACCAGCTTGCAAGACGACCACCTAGTGCCACTCGATGCGACCTCACGATGCAATCATACTAGAATCGCTCACTCACTCAATCAGATGAACACTATCAAGCTCAAGTGAGTTAGAGGGCTCTCAAGCACTACCACATAAGCCATCAAGGCTCTAGTGTGCTAAGCAACCGGCCCAAGGCCGGCCAATGCTTGGTTTTATAGCCCCCAAGAAAATAGAGCCGTTGTACCTCTTCACTAGGCACAGCTTGGGGTGACCGGACACGCCGGTCGGATCGACTAGACGCACCTAGTCTAGCGTCCGGTGTTGCTACGCCGTCCATGTGTCACTCTACATTCAACCGGAGCCACCCGATCGCAACGGTAACTTCACATGCCAACGGTTAAGTTGCGACCGAACGCAGCACAACGAGGATGACCGGACGCTGCTACAACTGAGTCCGGTCATTTCCAGAGAGCTCCCCGAGCCTATGTTTTGCGACCGGACATGTCTAGTCATAGGTGACCGGACGAAGCCGAGCGTCAGGTCCTCGCTGCCTTAGCTGCCCGCGCTACGTCACCATACGTCACACACGATCGAACATAGGCCCTGTGCGTCCAGTCACTTCTTCGCCCAGCGTCCGGTCGAAGACCGACGCCTACGCACTCTCTGCTGCCACTGACCGAACGCGCCGGTCCTGTTGAGGCCAGCGTCCGATCACTCACAGTGACACCTTCTCGCCTCTGTTTCTTCACCGAGTTGATCCACAACAACTCCAACTTCTCCTTTGCAATTGTGCCAACACCACCAAGTGTACACCACCATGTGTATGCGTGTTATCATTTTTACAATCATTTTCCAAAGGATTAGCCACTCAACTTGCCACGCCACTCGATCCTAGCGATGATGCAACATTAGATCACTCGAGTGGCACTAGATGACCGATATGCAAATAAGTTTGCCCCTCTTGATAGTATGGCCATCTATCCTAAACTCGGTCATCAACTTCTCTACACACCTATGACCAGTAAAATGAAATACCCTAGGTTATACATTTGCCTTGCGCATTCCATTCCATCTCCTCCATTGTTGATGCAACACATGCACCAACCAATCACTAAATGATATGATCCACTTCATATCATCACGTGACCGTATTGGTTCATTGATCTTGACTTCACTTGCTTTTCACCGTTGCCTTCGTCCATCAGCACCAAGTCTTGCTCAAGCTTCACCGCCATGCGGTCCATCGCTCCAAAGCCTCCGACTTGCCCTTCACTCTTGCAACCGGTCCATCAAGCCAAGTCTTGTCTTGATCTTCTCCACCTTGATCACATGACTCAATGTCATGTCTCATGTGCAATGAGCTCCTTCATCATCACATGTGTGAGCTTTGTAACATCTTCGAGCCATTTCCACCTCCATGGCATATGTTGCTCACACACATGTACCTGTGGACTAATTACCTGTGTATCTCACATAAACACAATTAGTCCACCTAGGGTTGTCACTCAATTACCAAAACCAAACAAGGACCTTTCACTAAGTCACAATACATTCTCTTGAGAGCAATATTTTCTTTCTTTGTGATAGCATGGTGAAAGGTCCTAATGGCTAGAGGGGGGGTGAATAGCCTATTAAAAAATTTCTACAACAACACTTAACAAACCAGTTAGACAATTATGAGGCGAAGCAAGTGTTGCGCTAGCCTACTAAAAATACAAGCCACCTACCACAATTCTAGTTTCTATAGTTTCTTTTCACACAATGGCTATGTCACTATACTAAGTTAGTGTGCTCTCAAAGATTAACTAAAGAGCCACACTAACAAACTAACAAGCTCTCACAACTATCTAAACTAAAGAGCTTGATAACTAGTTTGCGGTAATGTAAAGAGAGAGAGAGTAAGATGGTTATACTGCCGTGTCGAGGAATGAACCAATCAATCACAAGAATCAATATCAATGAAGACCAATCACCTCAGAATCAAATGATGACACAATGATTTTTTACTGAGGTTCACTTGCTTACCGGCACGCTAGTCTTCGTTGTGGCGATTCACTCACTTGGAGGTTCACGCATTAATTGGCATCACATGCCAAACCCTCAATAGGGTGCCGCACAACCAACACAAGATGAGGATCACATAAGCCACGAGCAATTCACTAGAGTACCTTTTGGCTCTCCACCGGGGAAAGGTCAAGAACCCCTCACAATCACCACAATCGGAGTCGAAGACAATCACCAACCTCCACTCGATGATCCTCGCTGCTCCAAGCCATCTAGGTGGCGGCAACCACCAAGAGTAACAAGCGAATCCCACAGTGAAACAGGAATACCAAATGCCTCTAGATGCAAACACTCAAGCAATGCACTTGGATTCACTCCCAATCTCACAAAGATGATGAATCAATGATGAAGATGAGTGGGAGGGCTTTGGCTAAGCTCACAAGATTGCTATGTCAATGCAAATAGCCAATAAGGACGAGCTAGAGCCGGTCATGGGTCTTAAATAAAAGCCCCCATGAAATAGAGTCGTTGTACCCCTTCACTGGGCACAACTTGGGGTGACCGAACGCTCCAGTCAGATCGATCGAACGTACCCTGCCAGCATCCGATCAATGAATGGTTGCCACGTCATCCCTCTCTTCAAATACTGAGCGCCCGATCCCAACGGTCAAGTGATTACCGGACGCAGCACAGTGCCACGACCGGACGTAGGACTCCAGCGTCCGGTCACTTCCAGTAAGGCTCCAGCTGTGACCGAACGTGTCAGTTTGATCACGACCGGACGCAGGACCCCAGCGTCCGGTCACTTTTAGTAAGCCTCCACTCGCGACCGGACACGTTCGGTCATGCCTGACCGGACTCACCCAGTGTCCGGTCACTCACTGTCTCCTCTGTGCGCTGCCACGTCAGCAGGACCGGACGCACCCTGCCAGTGTCTGGTCACGAAGTGACCCAACGTCCGGTCAAAGACCAATGCCAGCGTCTTCACTGCTTCCACTGACCGGACGCTCCGATCCAGTTGAGACCAGCGTTCAGTGCACTCTGTGAAACCCTGTCTTTTCTGTATAGGGCACTGGTGGCACCGTCGGACTGTCCGCACTCTATGGGCGGACACTCCACCGGTGAAGTTTCTAACGCCTGCTCAAATATGCCAACCACCAAGTGTGTCACCTTGTGCACATATGTTAGCATATTTTCACAAATGTTTTCAAGGGTGTTAGCACTCCACTAGATCCTAAAAGCATATGCAATGAGTTAGAGCATCTAGTGGCACTATGATAATCGCATTTCGATACGAGTTTCATCCCTCTTAATAGTACGACTATCGATCCTAAATATGATCACACTCACTAAGTGTCTCGATCATCAAAATAAAAAGCTCCTATCAAGTTTCACCTTTGCCTTGAGCTTTTTGTTTTTCTCTTTCTTCTTTTTCAAGTCTAAGCATTTGATCATCACCATGCCATCACCATCATCATGATCTTCACCATTGCTTCATCACTTGGAGTAGTGCTACCTATCTCATAATCACTTTGATAAACTTGGTTAGCACTTAGGGTTTCATCAATTCACTAAAACCAAACTAGAGCTTTCACATGGCCCCCTTGTTCTTTGGCCAAGGCCTTGCGCAAGGATTTCACCTCACTTCTCTCTAATGCAAGAGCTTCTTTGCTAGCAAGGTAGAGATCATCTTGTTGGATAAGGGTCTCTTCTCTAGATTCTAGCTCGGCTTGGACACTCTCAAAATCCTCCATTAGCTTAGTGATGAATAATTTAGTCTTTCTATCCAAATTTTTAGTTATCATGTTTATTTCTTCATCACTAGATTCATCATCACTAGAGCTATCACTAATATCACTACTAGAGATATCACTAGGAGGTGGAGGTGGAGGAGCTTTGGCCTTGGATTTAGATTTTACCTTCTCACCCTTTTCCATAAGACAAATGTGAGGGGAGTAGTAGTCATTATCGGACATGTTGGTGGAGTCTTGGTGAAGAAGATGGCTCATGGATAGCAATGGTTGCAACTTTCTTATCTTCTTCACTTGAGCTTTCTTTAGTTGAGTCCCATTCATGCCCAATGTGAGCCTCTCCCATGTACTTCTTGCTCTTTCTATGATCGGCCTTCTCCTCTTTCTTGTCCTCCTTATATTTGTTGTCCTTGATATCATATGGACACTTGGCAATGAAGTGATCGGTGGTTCCACAATTGTAGCATGTCCTATTTTTCTTGTTTGGGAAGCTTCTCTTCACTACCTTGTAGCCTTGCTTCTTTAGCCCCTTGTGATACCTCCTCATAAAGAGAGCAACATCATCCACTTTCTCGTATTGGTCATCATTCAAGATGGCAACGGGTACGTACCCGATGGGTACTGGCCACCCGTACCCACACCCGTCAGATCAAAATCTTACCCGTCGGGTTACCCGTACCCGCAGACGGGTAGAAAATTCATTCCATACCCGCACCTGACGGGTAATTCTTACCTGACGGGTAATTCTTACCCGACGGGTAATTCTTACCCGACAATATACCCGAGTTCACACACAAAAATATAATAGCTTTCAGCAAAACAAATCAACAATAGAGCAGCAAAACAGAAATATGGGCTGGTGGACTGGAGTGAGGATGAGGATTAGGATTTGAGAGAGTTCTAGAATATATATACTCATATGCTTATATGGGCCAAATATGGGCTATATGCTTATATGGGCTAAAATTGCAGAGGTTGGATATTATTTATGCGGGTTTTTTTTACCTGTGGGTATGCGGGTATGGGTAGTATACACCCACACCCGTACCCGCATACCCGATGGGTATAAGAATTCGTCCAATAACGTACCCGCGGGTGCAAAATGTCTTCCATACCCGCCTTCTTATCGGGTAAAACCCGTCGGGTACTCGGGTTTCGGGTACCCGTTGCCATCTCGAGTCATCATCATGTTCACTCTCACTAGAGGATGAGGTGGTCTCTACTCTTTCTTGAACTTGCTTGCTTGCTTTGGGTTTGCTAGTTGATCTTGGACTTGCTAGTAGAGCCTTGCTTGCTTGATTTGTTGGCCTTGAGAGCTACATCCTTGTTGATCTTGATGCCTTCTAGCTTTGCTTGTAATTCTCCAAGCTTCTTTCTCTCATTTGCTTCTTCTCTTTGCATATCAAAGGTCAAGATCCTCCCAAGTACATTATTTGGTGTGAAGTACTCAAACTTCTTCTTGTCTCTAATTAAAGTGACTACAGTCTCATTTCTAGGTGAATAAGCTTTCAAGATAATCTTGACAACTTTATGATCATCTAGCTCATCACAACCATAGCCTCTAATCTTGCCCACCATTGTCATCAACCTATAAAACATCTCTTGTGGCCCTTCTTCATCCAAGATAACAAATCGGTTGAGCTTGGACATCTCACTTTGTCAACTCCTTCATGTGCAAGATGCAAAGTATCCCAAATTTACTTAGCAACATCCACACCAATCACTCTATTGTACTCATCACCATCCAAGGCACTAAGTAGCACACTAGTAGCTTGACCATTGAGATGGATGATTCTTATTTCTTCTATGGTTGGATTCTTGGGATCAACAGGTGGCTCAAATCCATTGCAAACAACCTCCCAAATTCTGAGATGAAGACCTATAAGATAGGCTCTCATCAAGTGCTTCCATCTGGCAAAGTTAGTCCCATCGAAATGAGGTAACTTGCCCGTTGGCACATTGTTGAAAGACTTGTGATCATGGTTAGTCATAGACATAGAAGAATAGTTAAAGGATATGGTGGCATATTTATTGTCATCATTCTTCTTGCCCTTTCCTTTCTTACCCTTCTTGCTATGTACTTGGTAGGACTCATCATCATCACCATCTTCGGAGCTGCTAGATAGCTCACTTGAAGATGCATTGGAGGCTTTTGCTTCTTGTTCCTTCTTCTTTCTTGCCTCTCTTCTTTTTCTTCTAGCTTCTCTCTTGAATCTTCTTTCTTTTTTTTTTGCTTTCTTCTCTTCTAACCGTTGCTGCTCCTTCTTCTTCTTCTTCTTCTCTCTTGCTTCTCTTTTCTCTCTTTCTAGCTGCTCTTTTTCTTCTTCTTTCTTCTTCATTTTGAGCTTTTTCGGCATCGGTTGCCTCCAGCTGCGGGAGCGTGGAGTTGCTCGCTGTAGAGGCGCTAAGCTCACTGCTGTCGGTGTCATGCAGCCCAACGTCCTCCGGATCGACGTTGATGGGCTTCTTGACACCGGATCCTCCCCGGGCTCCATACCTCACGCGGTGAAGCACACATGAGGTAACCCGCTCTGATACCACTTGTAGGATCTCTAGTACGCCTAGAGGGGGGGTGAATAGGCTTGTAAAAATTCAACTTAAACCAAAGTCAAATTCACCCGCGGCACTGCCGCACCTACATGAGAGATTAGTTCTCAGTTCAAAATCTACCCAACGTAATTCAGATAGAGTAAATTTCTTAGCTTCCTGCAGGGTGGTAGATCACAGATTGACAACTGAAAGTGGTGGGAACACCACACACAAGTAGATCGGCCTCAATTCTAGAAATCACCTCAACAACAACAAGAATACAAATGAAGCAACACAAGCACAAGATGACACAAGGATTTATCCCGTGGTTCAGCTCGCCACCAAGGTTTGCCTATGTCCATGTTGTTGAGGTATATCACTAAGGCTTAGGGATTTGCAACCCTACCTCGTTCTCAAGTCAAGAGAGTGAACTCTTGAGATGAGGGGTGATTTTACTCACTACAAGCGGTGGTTACAAACCTCCCGAGGCTCCCACATAAGTTGGCAAGCTCCACGGGCGATGCTCTAGCCGGTTAGGAGCCAAGCTCCAAGAGTAACAAACACAACCGCCAGCTAAGATGTGAACCAAGTGCTTTTTAGAGTTTTAGGAATCAATGGAGATGCTCTCTTATCAAGTTTTTGACCCTTATCACTCAAGGATTGATGGGGAAATTAATGGATTTGTTTGGGGGCTTGAGGTCAACAATGAAGTGAGAAAGAGAGAGCTCCTGCTCTGTTTTGAGTGTGCTGAAGTGAGGAAGAGGGGAGCGGGTTGGTTCGTTTTTCTATCCCTGCCATTGGGAAAGAAAGGGAAAGGTATCTATACCCCCTAGGTCCCAATGGTCACTTAAATTATAGATGACCGTTGAAAGAAAAAGAAAAATGTATATATACTCCCAGCCCCCAACGGACATTTCACCCAAGAGGTCGGGCGACACGAGGTCCGTGGCCTTGAGATTAGGCGAGACGAGGTCAGCACCAAAGAGTCGGGCGAGCCAGAGCCCGCGACCAAAGAGTCGGGCGAGACGAAGCCCGTGACCAAAGGGTCCGGCGAGCTGGACCCCACGACCTTAGGGTCGAGCGAGACGGAGCCCACGACCAAAGGGTCGGGCGAACCGGAGCCTGCCGCCTTGGGGTCGGGCGAACCGGAGCCTGCCGCCTTGGGGTCAGGCTAACCGAAGCCCGCACCAAAGGGGTCGGGCGAGTCGGAGCTCGCACCCCGCAAGATAGTAAGGATAATAGTGAAGTGTAGACTATCTTGGCTATGAATCTGAGGATACATATGGTTGTTTGAGCACTTGGTAGCACAGATTAGCTTAAGCATTGTGCCCCTTTTATAGTACGGCTTTTCCTATACTTAAATTCAATATATAAAAGAATTTAATCTCCTTTGAGTTTGAAGCCATCTGTATTTATAGTTGGGGGCTCCTCTGTTTCATGTAGCATCCTCGAATATAAATTACTTACTTGTCATCTCGATAAATCTCATTAGTTCTCTAATTGCGAGGTCATTATCACCAAAATCCACAAATAAGGCTTGATTGCACTTTCACACCTATTTGTGAAAATAGACATATATTATTGAAAGGCCGTCTGCTATGATGAAAGGATACCTATTAAAGAATGAACATGACAATGTCAGAGCGCATATGATAATGAAAGCATATTGAAAGAATTTTGGCCACGTTCGTTTGAACTTATCAACCCGACTTATCAGTCATGTTATAGTGTTTTTCTTTCACAACCAAATAGCATCAGCTGGCTTCAGTCGTAAAAACCATCAGCTGAACAGCCCGTTAAGGAAGAAGGAAGATATGGGGGAAAATACTTCATAATTGATACTCTATAGTATGTTTTTCACAACATTAAAAAAAATCATAAAGGTAGGCATATCAAAGTAATTTAAGGTTACATCAAGTACGTACGTGCTTAAACGATCATGGCACAACATTTGTGCATAATTCTGTGTTTTTCTTACAACAACATACGACCTATTTGGTTGCCCTGTTTAGAGCCCATAGCCACTCTGGGAAGCCACCGACCATCCCTAGCCTGGCTCTGTAAAAACGCAGGGACGGTCATTCTGTCGGAGCCAGGCTTGGCTAAGAGCAACTCCAGCAGTAACCCCCAAATTAGAGCCCCCATTTTATATTTGGGTGCCTATCCCTATTTTTGTTGGTTCAAATTTGTGCTTCCACTCCAGCAGTAGCCCCAAAACAAAGGCCCCCAAATCCATATTAGTAGACAATGACATAAGGGGCCCACTTGTCATTGGGTCAAATCTATCTTCTTCCCCTGAAATCCACCCCACATACCATGACGCGGGCAGAACGAGCGCTCGCCTGTGCCGGCAGGGCTGCGAGGGCCGAGCTCGCGTAGCCAAGCAGAGGGGACCAAGCGGGCGGAGTAGAGGGAGGCCCGCACGGTGGAGCAAAGGGGAGCAGTGGGCCCGTGCGCACGCGGCGGCGGTGACGGAGAAGGGGCCGACACCGCGGAGGGGAGGTCACGGACGCCATGGCAGGGGGCACGTGCTTGAGCTTGCACATGCCTAGGTGGAGAAGGGGCCAGGCGCCATGGCAAGACGGCGCGAAGGGGAGGAGCCGGTGAGCCCTCCGTCCCTGCCTTCCGTGGATCTGGTCGCGTGGAGCTCGTCGGAGGAAGCCACCGGAGGGAGAGGAGCCGCGCCGCCGGTGCTCGATCTCGCTTCCGCGCGAGGGAGGAGAGGGAGCCGCGCCGCCGGTGCTCGCTGCCGCACTGGGATACCGCGACGCTCGTCGGAGGAAGCCACCGGAGGGAGAGGAGGAGCGCCCGCATGGATGGGGGCCGGGTTATTGGCCCAACCAAAATGGTGTCTGGTAAGAGGATTTGGGTGCCCACACAAATTTGGGGTCCGTAGTAGGGGCCCTGCTAGAATTGGATTTTTGACAAGAGCTCCCATATTTAGCTATGGGGGGGGGGTTGGTTTGGGCTTGCTCTAAGCCCCGGTCCCAAATCTCGTCACCGCCCGTGCTCTCCTCCTCTGCCTATATCTGGGCACAAAGCCCGAGCCCGTGAGCCCAGCACGGAGCCCGCTATTTAGGCCCGGCCCGAGCCCGGCCTGGCCCGAAGGTCAATGGGCCCGGGCTGGCACGGCACGGGGTGCAGGCCATGCTTGGGCCGAACCCTAGGCCCACAGAGCCAGCCCTGCACGGGCACATGGCCCAAGCAAGCAGCAGGCGGCCCAAGAACGGCCCCCTCCCCTCCTGGCCTCCTCGGCTCCTCCCCGGCTCCCCATATAACCGTGACCCCCTCGGTCGGCCCCCACCCCCACCCTAACCCTAACCCCATTCGCCTCCCAACCGCAGGCCCACTCGACACCCGCTCGGTCCATCTTCGCCTCCTCTCGTCGATCCATCTTCGCATGGCCGTCGACTGCTGCCTTGGATCCGGTGATATCGCCGCCGCCCATCACCTCTCCCCGAGTTCCCCGCTCCCTCAGTCCCTCTCCGTCTTCCTTTTTACTCCTTCCCCTCTGTTTGTCGATGAACATGTGAGTCCGCCTCCCCGTCTCTCTTCCACCGTCGCTCGCCGTCCTTCTTAATCCTGTCTTGCCCTTGTGTGGCCCTCATCTTCTTTGGCGCCGGGCTCCGGTTGCGCAGGCAAGTCCATCCCCATTCGTAACCCTAACCCTAGCCCCTAGATCTATACGTTTCTTAGTGTTTTGATTCTGTTTTTGGGATCATTTTCTCATCCGGCTCCGGTTGCGCAGGCAAGTCCATCCCCATTCGTAACCCTAACCCTAGCCCCTAGATCTATACATTTCTCAGTGTTTTGATTCTGTTTTTGGGATCATTTTCTCATCCTTTTCTTCTTTTCGTGTTCTTTTTCTTTGCAGGTCTGCTGCCGATGCCTCGTCGTCAACTAGCCTTGGCATAGACGGACGACGGCAATGGCACCCATGTGCCAAGTCAGAGCCAGCAAGACCGTTGAGGAACGGTGCTGGAGTTCACCGTCCATGGCCGAGGGCCCCATGGCGTGTGACCCGCAGGCAAACAACGGTGCCATGTTCCTGTGGATCGGCGACGATGACTTGGTCACTGGCTGGGCTGTCCCCGGAGCACGACGACGATGGCCGTGACCCCTTTGCGGTGTTTGATCACGCCACCCGCGGGACACAGCCGGCGATCGACGTCGATGCCATCGATCACGAGGCAACGAGGGGCGAGGGGCGGTGGACTCCAACACCCACTCCAACTACACTGGTGTTAATGGTAATGCTTGATGGTAATGGTACTCGTACTCCTTCCTCTGGTGCTGTTTCTGGACTTGGTAAGCGCAAGTCTCAGTACCTTTGGGGTGACTTTGAGGAGGTTTATGAGAAGATTAATGGTGTCGATGTGCGTGTTAGAGCTATATGTAAGATGTGTAGAACTGTGTTGAGTGCTAGATCATTCTTTAATCGGTCACATTCTTAGGCACCAAAAATCTTGCAAATGTAAACTTGATAATGCTTCTAGGGTTCGGTCTCGACTAGCTTTTAATGTTGATGGGTCTTTGCATAATTGGAACTATGATCCTGCTTGCTGTTAGAACTGAATCTGTGTAGATTGATTGCTAGGCTTGATCTTCCTCTTGGTTTTGGTGACACTTTGATGCATTTGAGGAATATATTAAAATTCTCATAACCCAAGATTTGTTAGATCATCTAGAAGAACCACCACTAGAGATCTGGATAAATTATTTGTTTGAACGTCGTGCTATGATTAGGAAACTGTGCATGCTTCTGCATCTGTTGCTTTGACTTTTGACATATGGTCTGGTAATGCTAAAGAGGATTACATATCTATTGTTGCTCACTATGTGAATGCTGATTGGGAATTGCAAAAGAAGATTGTTGGTCTTAGGTTGATTCAAGTTAAGCATTCTGGTGAAAACATTTCTGCTTCCATTGCATCTGTTGTTGAGGAGTATGGCTTGGTTGATAAAATCTTTTCTATCACTTTAGATAATGCATCTTCTAATGCTAAGGCTATGGAAACTTTGACACTCATGTTTGCTGGTTATCTTGGTTGTGATCCTGCACCTGATGATCCTGCACCTGGTTACAGTCTTATGCATCAACGATGTGCTTGTCACATTATTAATCTGATAGTCAAATCTGGACTAAAAAGAATCAAACCTTATATAGAGGATTTTAGAACTGCAATTAATTTCTTGAACTTCTCTAATCAAAGAATTGCTATGTTTAGAAACTACTGTGAAGCTAAAGGTATGAGACCTAGAAAATTTGGCTTAGACATAGATGTTAGATGGAATGCTACTTATCTCATGCTAAAACACTTGGTTCCTTACAGTGAAGTATTTTCTGTGTTCATAAATTTAAATTATGGTTCTCAAGATCTTGTTGTCTCCAAATTTCCATTGGCACGTGGTCGAAAAATATTGGAGTTCCTGGAAGTATTTTATGACTCTCTTGCTTACAATCGTCTGGTGTTTATTATCCTACCAGTCCTCTTGTGCTGCACCATGTTCTGGAGATTGCAACCCATTTGCATGCATGTGAAAGGGATGTTAATCTTAGACCCTTTGTATACCCTATGCAGCATAAATTTCTTAAGTATTGGAATGACATTCCTTTCTTATACTCATTTGCATTCATTCTTGACCCTAGAGCTAAGCTCATAGGTATGCAAAGGGTCCTCCATTTACTTACTGAATATACTTGGTCTTGATTACACTACTTACTATGCTTTGATTTGAAAACCGAGTTGCATAAAATGTTTGAGAAATATTTGAGAAAGTTTGGTGCAACCAGTCACAAAGGGTTGCTGGTCCTACCCCACCCACCGGTAAGAGAAAAAACAGGCTTGGGGGTAATTTTTGGAGGATCAGTCTCCACTTTGGTCCTTCCAGTGGCACCGCCTGCTCTTCTTCTCACTCTCACCGCTTCGAACTTTCAAGCTATTTGGACAAATGATTGCATAACTTGCTTATGAGGATGGTTTTGACATTCTTCCGTGGTGGAAGGACCACAAACTAACTTATCCCATCCTCAGCTATTATGGTCGAGATATCATGTCGGGTTCTGTTTCCACTTGTTCTTCAGAGTCTTGTTTTAGCTTAGCAGGGAGGATCCTAGAAGAACGACGCCGGAGCTTGAAACCAGAACATGTTGAGATGCTGACCTTGTTGAAGGACTGGGAGCTAGGAGAGAAGAGAGAACAACATGAAGCTGCTGATACCAAGGAAATTGAAGATGCATTCGAGAATCTGTTCCTAGATGAACCAGAAGGTGAAGATGATGCATCTGGTGGCTGACAGTGGCATTGGTTGGCTGGGAGTGTTGGAGTACTTTTGTATGAGTTGAGAGTGGATGTGTCCCTCACTCACTTGCTTAGTTTTTATTTGAACATTTGAACAATGGTCTGTAATAACTATGTAAGATTAAGACATTTGGAGCTGGCTGCACTCTTTTTTTCTGCCTAGGGTTTCTCACAAGGATGAGTTTTACCTAGGTAGGTTTTTAATGAGGCAGCATTGCACAAAACAGCTCTTTTTGATATTTAAATGGATTGGGATGTTTATTTGGAGGTGTTTTAGATTTAACGGGCTGTGGGTTGGCACGGCCTGTTATTTTTGCCGTGCCTCACGGGTCAACACGGCACGAAAGATGGCCCACAGGCCCATGCCTGGGCCGAAGGCCAGGCCCGTAGGCCGATGAGGCACGGCCCGCAGGGCACGGCGTGCCTCCTTGGCCCGATAGCCATCGTGCCGTGCCGTGCCGGGCCGGGCCGGCCCGATGCCCAGGTATACCTCTGCCCTTCACGCGCGCTGCCATGGTTGAAGGTGACTGTGTCGTGCTCCTCCGCAATCGACAACGGACCACCGGCCTCAGCTCGCAAGTGGCCGCGTTCCTCGCCTCGCTCCACCCAACCCATCACGGTCCCGTCACCCAATCCCTCTGCGCGCCTCGAGATGCCTGCCAGCCAGCCACACGCGCACGAGGCCGCCGCCGACTGCCGGCCCACTCGCCACCGCCGCTCCCCGCGGAGGTGGTGCCGGCGTACCCGCCCCCGGAGTCGGAGGACGACGAGACCTGGGTGTGGAGGCCCGCCGCGAGGCGGACGCGGTGCCGGGGCCCGCCTTCTTCCTCTATGCCACCATCCTGTCCCACCCGTCCCTGCCCCGCTCCCTCTCCTTCCACTTCGCCAACAAGATCTGCTCCTCCACCCTCCTCTCCGACGCCTCAAGGAGCAGCAGCAGCAGCAGAGCAGCCGCCCTTCCGCCGGCTCCGGTGGCTCCAAGCACGAGGCCAGCAGCAGCAGGCAGCGGCAGTCGCAGGAGCAGGCGCGGCGCAAGAAGATGTCCTGGACGCGGGCGCGAGGCTGCGCGGGCAGCAGCAGGGCTACGGCGGCGCCGCGCCGCTGACACGGTCGGTCACGACCGAGAGCCTGATGGCGTTTCGAAAACGCCCAAAAATCGACTGAAACAGCCATCTTCTCCCATCTCTAATCCCGATCCAATTAGCAAAAATCTAAACCAATTACACCATGTTGTAGAGCTATATGAGTGCTAAAACATTGCTTAAAGGTTCAGAGTTCAACTCGGATCAGAGTGGGAGGTAGAGAGCTCCAAAGTAGGGTACTTGCAAACTAAAACTGAAGTTCAGTAAATTCAGTTAAGTCACGATTGCTTGATGCACGCTGTAACATTGTTTGATGCACGCTGTATTCACAACATGCTTGTCAAGTTCTGATGCAAATTGAATAGTGTGCTGTAGTTGTACAGTCACGATTTTCTCTTGTAATTGCAGTTGCTTTTCTCTTTTTGGCTCATTTGCCTTTTGTTTTCTGTCTCATGTATGTAATCGTAGATGTTTTTGTTGAATGTCCTAACTGACTGACATAGATGAAATGTGCTGAAATAAATTCCTGCTGATGAGTGATGAGAAACAAACCAGGGCTCGCTGTGCACCCATTCAAGAGGTGCCCGCCAGATGTTCGACCAAATTCCTCTAAGGGGGTAAACTTACCGATTTAGAGAAGAGGTGACTGTACCAAAACAAACAAGCAACCAAACACACCATGGGGCTAGTCAGGCTAACATGGTACAGACAACCAAACAATTAAGAGTTGGCTTGGTGGGAGCAGGCTAAAGCTATCCATGCTAGAATTCTAGTCAGGTTAGAAGTTGGCCAGCCAACCAAACAAACCTATATTGTCTTCAATTAGGTTGAATAAATATAATGATTTCCACCGCAAATGTGTTATTTTATCTTTTGTAAAGAAAAAACAAATAAGGACTAACAAAATATTCAATGACAAGTCACACATCCAGCACCCCAATTTCCGAATTTCTAATGCCTGTAATGTAACTTTCGGGATTCTCAATTTCTTACTCCGATGAACGGGCCGGGTCAGGTTCAGTCTTCAGAAGCAGGAGGCAATGACGATGAGAAACACAATGAAGGGCTGGAAAAAAACTAGCGTGCTGTTTTTCTTTTTCTTCCACACACATCATCATGTCATGTCCATGCAGTGCAGAAACAAGGGTCCCCCGACCGAGTCCGAGTATGTTCAGGTTTACCAACGGATCGGAGTCGGACTGAACTGAACTGAACTCGGTTCGGGATAACCGCTGGTCCTAGAAAGAAGAAGGGCTATCCCTTCTCCCGCAGCACGAGATCCCCTCCGCGGAGTCATCCCACTTCCGTCGCCCGAAGCGCAAAACGCCGGATACGGGCGGCGCCAGGCAGCCGGCGTGCTGGATCTGAGCCAGCCGTGATTGCTGGTAGGCCCGAAGCCGCCGCGGTCGATCCGGCCCAGGCGAGCGGTTTGGCTTGCGGCCTTCAAGTCTCGTGGGCGCAGGATTGGTCGATTAAGCAAATTCGAGGTATTTTTTCTTCTTTCTTTCATAATAAATACATAAATGTTTTTTTTAAAATGTTTAGGTGATCTTGCGCATAACGTGCGGCGTATCGACTGTTACCTAGCAAAGCATCAGTGCTGTGTGCAGTTGTGGTCGAGCTTGCTGTTTTGTCTTGCAGTTATCCTTCTGTATCATGATGACGTATTGTCTGATACTCTGATTGGCAGGTGATAGATCAATTTGTTCGGCAGCTCAAACAAAGGCATCACCTTTGGTCATCAGGGTGATGTTTCACATTGTCTCGGCACAATGGGGTCGCAGGTGGATCTTCCAGAGGTATGAGACGATATCCTGATAGTGTTTAATTAGGCACGTCCAAGTCATAATTATCTGTCTTCACTACTATCGACTAGCCAGAGATAGCCACCGAATCATTTTTCTATAGCAAGAAGAAAACATGGGTGCGTGCCAAATAATTTCTTTCGGTCCGTCCTTCCTCGACGAGTTTTTTTCCACTGATTTCGTAGGCGACGGACGGGCACGTCAGATCCCACTGTGGCATCACGCGCAAGAGACAGAGATCCTGGGAAAATCTCGGGCAACGGTGAGGCACACGAGTCGATCAGGGATCGAACTCGGGTGGGCTGCTCGCACGCCGGCGCTGCTAGCCAACCGAGCCAAGCTCGGTCCTCTTCCTCGACGAGTTCGGTGTGTGAAATAGAGAATTTGTTCAAGCATTGTGGGGAACAGGGTTCCCCATTGCCGCCAGTGGCAGATCCTGGACAGGAAAAGAAAGGGGCGAATTCTAACTCAAGATACAAAACCAGGGGGCCATATCGATTTTTTCTGCATCGGGGCATGGCCACTTTGTCCCTCGCTAATCTCTGGATGCTTTCAATTTTGGATTATAGGAACTTGATAGTGCATCTGACATTCATAAACAGTATTAGGTCCAGAGTCGTAGTGCCACTTAGGTAGGTCCGTCACCGATGTTCTTGAACTGTAATTATCTTGCATCCTCATGTGGCGATGGTGGTTGTCGCAAATCTTGTTTAGGTTGTGTCAACTGAAAATGAGGATGGCCCCTGGATATGCATGGTTCAAAACGAATATAGCCTTTTAACATGAAACAAATTAATTTAGCTAGTAATCTGTCCATACTGCTTGCTTGAAGAAAGCATTATCAGTACAACCATTTTGTAATGGTTAATATATGTTCTCTCATGCTTATTTGCACAGGACATTCTTCACCAAATACACTCCTGCCAATTCGAGATGCTGCTCAGGCTGCCTGCGTATCTCATAGTTTTCTGCGTTCCTGGAGAAGTTTTCCACATCTGATCATGTCTATTGCTTCGTTAGGAATTAAGGAAAATGCCTCTAGTGATGATTTGCCAAATAGAGTTGACCACATTATGCAGAATCACTCTGGCATGGGAGTGAAGACACTTATAATTAATACCTATCCTTGTTCAAATCTCGATCCTAGTTATGTTGACCGTTGGCTTCAAGTTGCCATTACGCCGGGGATTAAAGAATTTGCACTATCATTCAAGCGTGGTGACATAAAATACAATTTCCCAGCTTCATTTTTATTCAGTCAGATGAAATCCATTCAGTCTTTTCTGCTTACTGGATGCTCTTTTCAGCCTGCGGCGCAAGCTCTCCAAATAAGTAGCTTGACAAATTTGGAGTTGCACTCGGTCCACATTATAGGGGAGGAACTATATAGATTTCTGTCCAGTTCTTGTTCTTTGGTGCGATTTTACCTGGCCAACTGCAATGATGTAGTTTGCTTGAAGATACCTTGTCTGCTGGAGAAGCTTGATATCCTGATTGTGATTGGTTGCAAGACACTGGAGATGATTGACAGCAATGCCCCTAATCTCTCCACTTTTTTCTTTGCTGGGCGTCCAATATACATATATCACTTGGTGATGCATCGCAACTGACGAATGCAAGTATTATCCGTAACCATTGGCCTGACGCGCTGTACTATGCTAGCACCAAACTTCCATTCATTGCACCAAATCTCCAAACTCTTGTGCTATCGACGAGTGATGAGGTCAGTTCTATCCTCCTGATAAATTTATTGTTCTGAAGTGTTTGGTCGTATAATTTTATGTTTACAATGCTCAATTATTCAGTTCACAACTAATCTTTGGGGCATCTCTTCCATCAGACAGTGAAAACACCAATTGCATCTGGCAAATTCCTCAAGCTCAAGTCCCTGGAGATAATTGTTTCCTCACCAAATTTTTCCCCAGACTATGATTTCTGCTCTCTGAAAAATATCATAGTACTGGACCCCGGCCCCCGCGTCGCCCCCACGTAGGCGACACGGGAGGCGAACCCAAACCCTAGCGCCTCTCTTCCTCCCCTCCCTCTCTCCAGCCGCGCCGTCGCCGGAGCGGGCCGCCGGCATGGCCGTGCGGCTTGCCGGGAGGGCGGCGGCGAGGCTCTTCTTCGTGGTGGGAGCTGCGACCCTTGAGGACGGGCTCGCGTGCGGCTTCCTGGGGCTCAGCGAGGTCGCTGAGGCTGGGGGCGGCGCCGACGTCTTCGGCGTCGGTCTCCTCGCGTCGGCGACCGGATCCGGCGGTCCAAGGACCGGATCCGCGCGGATCTCCAGCAGGCAGCGCCTGGGCGGGCGCTGGGCGTCGGTGGCGGCGGCGGCTCCTGTCCATGGCGCCGCGCTGTCGCCGGATCCGGTGGCGGCTGCGTCGGCCTGGGGCGGGCCTCTTCCTCTTCCTCGCGCTCGGCAGTGTTGGCGGCGTGCACTGTAGCGGGGCGGCGGGGAGTGCCCTCGTGCGAGCCGCGTGGGGCTCGGCGGGGCAACCTGCTGCGGCTGCGGCGGCGCTGGCCAGTGCCCGTGCAGGCGCCGGACGGTGGCGGGGACTCCTTTTTCCTCCTCCGCTTCCCCCTTTCCTCCTCGACCTTGGCGTGGAGACAGTGGAGCCCGCTGGGGACACTGGATCTGGTGCCACGACCACATCCGGTGCCCCCGGGGCAGGGGGCGGCGCCCGTGGTGGGGCATGCGCCTGACGGTGGCTGGCGAAGGTCGGCAGCGTCGACGGCGGGTGCTTGTGCTGGCGACGGTAGCTGGCGACGGCTTCGACGTGCGGCAGGGTGATGCGCGTGGCAGGGTAAGTCCAGTTCTGCATGTTGTCCGATCGGAGGGGGTGGCGGCCGACGCAGCTGTGCGGCTGCTGTGAGCAGCCGGCGCGTCGATGCCCCTCTGGAGAAGCTTCTGCGGGATGGCAGTGACGACGATGGTGGCGACAGGCTACGGTCCAGCATCTTGGCTCGACGTATGTGCTAGGGGCACCTCGGGCGAAAGCCTTGGCGACGGTGACGCCTGTGGGCGCCGTGTTCCTTGTTGGGGGCGTCGTGTTCTTGTGCCCCCAGCCATGTCTTCCACGGGTGAAAACCCGGTCCTTTCCTGGACAAGCGACGGCGACGCATTCAGCGTCGTACCCTTCCTGAAGGCGTCGCTGTGGAAATTCGTCTCGGCCGTGATGTCTCCTTCGGCGGATGTCCTCCGCCTCTCGGCGCCCGGTTGATGCGAGACGGCGAGTTCTGCTTCGCGAAGTTGGAGCTGCTGCATCAGGGGATGTAGCTCGGCAACGATGACGCGTGTCGAACCCTCCTTCTCCGACGGCTGGGTTTTCAGCTTTAGAGGCTCGGCAATCGCCGCGGGCGGGGCGTGGGATCTTGGTAGGAAGTCGGAGCTGCTCTTCGCGGGGCCGTTGAGCTCGGCAACGATGGCCTGCTGCAGCCTACTGCTTCGGGCCCGTTGGTCTGACATCTTATGATGGGTTGTCGGTGTTTTGCCATGGGAAGTCAGAGCTGCTAGCTGCTTTGCAACTATGCTCGGCAACGATGACTCATGGTAGTGTGTACTCTGTCGCGTTGCGTGGGTGGGTAACCTTTCGTGGTGTTTGGCGCCACGCTTGGCTACCTTTTGCTTGTATGTAAACTTCATTCGTCTTAATTGAAAGGCAGAGCTCCTGCCATTGTTTCAAAAAAAAAATGATTTTTGCTCTCTTGTTTCTTTTGTTGATGCTTCTCCTGCCTTGGAGTCTCTCATTGTACGGGTAAGTAATCATTTCTCTGACAAGCTATACGTGCTGGAAACTAATTTAGCGAGTATCCTTGCTAAGTAGCTAGGAGTATAATTATGACAACAAGGGTAATATACATAACATCACCCAGCTAAACAACCGGCAATAAATCTGAACTGGCCTTGCACCTGTTTCTGAGTGAAATTAACTAGAAAGTTAAACTCAGAACAACTGGATTTTTTAAATAAAAATAGGAAACTGGATATGACTTATAGTTCCCTAATCATGATTTTTGTTCACAATTGTACTTTATATGAAGGTGAAAATTTGTATATCCAGTCTAAATGAAAAACCTTTTGATTTTGATCACAATTTGAAACTGGACACTGATGTATGCCTACGCAGATTGTGGCTCCAACCATAAGGCGGGATTCAATTATTGAAGATTCGAGTGGTTACTCACATCCAGGGTGCCTTCAAGAACGGTGCCATTACAACCTCAAGAATGTGATGATAACTGGCTTTTGCTCTGCGAAGAGCATGATCGAGCTCACGATCCATATTATTGAGAAAACAAAGGCATTGAAGTGCCTTACATTAGACACTACCCGTGGCCACGATAGGAGGTTTGTCAAGATTGACAGGTGCTTGCTACTGAATAAGGAGGCACTTGTGGAGGCTGAAAAGGGCCGCATTGCCATTCAGAGATATGTCAAGGGGAGAGTGCCCTCGGCTGTGAACCTTGAGGTTATTGAACCGTGTAGCAAGTGCATACTCTAACAAACGTTAGCTGCTTCGAAGCAACTCTTGTTTTTTTAGAGGTCGAAGCAACTCTTGTGGTTCTGCCACAAAGCATGATTGTCAAATCTGTTTCCTATTTAGCATGTTGGAGAATGTTTCAGCTCTTGATAACAGAAGTGATAAAACAGATTTTGGCACTGAGTAGACTGCAAGATTATTCCCGCAATCTTTTGTTCACCTGCATAAATTTATCCAAGTTTACTTTTCTGCAGATCACATATTCACGGACCTGGCGATGCATACAATTGCCTAAGACGGCTAACAAATCCTAATCTAGCTTATGTAAAGATGGGAGGATCCAAACAAGCCCTTAGTATTTTAGAAAAAAAAATATATCATAGAACCTACCATACCCTTTCTATAAGACCAAGCCACCATACCATTTAAGAAGTTATACTCAAAATGCATCTAGGCCCCAATTTCGGTTTTGGGGTTTCGATGATGGATGAACAAAGTTGCTTTGAAGTGAATAATCACATCGGTTGAGTCATGAGCAGGCAGCAAGGTTTTCTTGCCCCCAATGATGTGGTTGATTGATGACAACTATCTAGCAAAGGATATTTGCCAAATGACTCGACAGGGTCTAGTGCAAGCTTGGAGCTTGGGGCACCAGATGTAGAGTGAAACAGGAACGAAAATAGGATTCACCAGAAATAAAAAAATAACCAATTTGAATGGAAATGATAGTAAGTGATATTATGCTCGTCTCCACGGGAGATCATGTGTGTGATGGTTGATTGTAGGCAAACCTTAGTTGCTTATCTATATTATCTTTGACATGGTTGCCTACTTGTTTCTTGTGATGATGGCTGTTATTTTTGGATGGTCATCTGTTGTTTTGGTTTATATCATGTGTTCTTGGCCATCATCTTCTTTTGTTTGTGAATATATAATGTCATAATGCATCATGTGTTTGTATAACAAGTTCACACACCTTGTTAGGCACCCACGAATTGCAAAATTTATTGGGGAGCTTCACTCACTTGGTATATGCAAATGATAATTAAGGGTCATGGTTGGAATTCAAAACCATTGCATATATTGAGGGGGAGCTCCTTGTAAATTTTGGGGTTCAATATCATTAAAATATTCTTTCAATCATTTGTAAGCCTAAGTTGGGTTGTCATTAATCACCAAAAAGGCGGAGATTGAAAGTGCATTTGCCTTCTTTATGGGTTTTGGTGTATTAATGACATCCAAATTAGGGACTAATGAGATTATCTAGTGATATTGTAGCTTTTAGTCCCTTGAAAGATTTAAAGGATGGTTTGGATGAAATGGCACCCCTCAATTCGAAGTTTGAAAGGCGTCCGAACTCAAATAGTTTAAAATTCGCTTTATGTTATGAATTTGATTTTAGGTTTCACCTCACTATAAAGAGGGATGCAACTCCGGGTGGTCTGAAGTAGATAGAGTGTTCAAGTACATAAATAAAATCATATGAGAGACACTCAATTACACTGCACTGACACTTAGGATTAGTTTCTAGTGTTTTTCTTCGTCCGAAGATCTAGCGGCCGTTGGAAGTTCTGACGGTCGGAACTCCCGATAGGAGTCGAAAGTCTTATCCTAAGCCATCATGGGTAGCAGTCATCACAACTTCCGACTGTCGGAAGTTGCATAGTATATGTGCACAGCCAAAGTCAACCTGTTCGTATTGTTGTCCATACGAAACCATGGTTGTCGGAAGTTCCGACGCATATTGCCGGAAGTTTATATCTCTTCTCCTCTCTTTTGACTGTTACCCACTCATTCACTCACGACCAACCTTCAGACAAAATAGCCTCCTAGCATTCATAGCCCTCTCCTCTTCTCCTCTTTGCTCCTAGCTTCAAGTCTTACAAGAGTTTTAGTTGAGATAAGGGATTTAGTGAGAAAAAAACATCAAAGCAAGCTTGAGCACTTTATTTCTTCGTTAAGTCAGTTGGAATTGTGTTTGTTACTCTTGGTGCTTTGCCCCTAGCCGGCTAGGCGTCGCCCGAGAGCTCCCGGTCTGTGGGAGAACCCTAGGAAGTTTGTATAACCCTTGATTTTCTAGTGAAGAAATCGAGTTGACCTTTGTGGTTTCTTAGGAGAGGCAAGGAGGTGGAAGAGACTCCGACCTTTGTGATCACCTCGACAACAAGGATGTAGGCACCCCTTAGTGGGGTGGCCGAACCTCTACATAAATCCTTGTGTCCCGCATGCTTGTTGTTGTTGTTGTTGTTGTGGTTGTTTCAAATTACTTGTCCTTTGTTGTCTCTTCCTCCCTCAAGCTCATTCTTAGGGTTTGACCCTAATCTACCATTTGGAGGTGGTTAAAATCTTCATCTATGTACTAGGAAGTGGGGTAAAAAGCATATTCAAACTTGAATTTCTTTTGCCCTCTGGTTTCCTACTTTTTGTAGGTGTCGGAATTTTCGACGAGTTTGCGTCGGAACTTCCAATTGCTATCAGAAGTTTCAGTGTAATCTTTCGCCGACAGGTGCTAATCTGATGTTTCAAGTTTGTGTTGTAGATTTTTTTAGATACGTCTATTCACCCCCTCTAGGCATTGTAGGTCCTTTCATGTAAACAATCGAAATACATCATGCATATCTGTGGATACTACTAAAATATATCGTGTAACATCTTATGGTACTATAGAGGCATTGCAAAATACACAATGTACGGAAATTAAAACAGCAAAAAACCAATTTTAATAAAATGAATAAAAGAACTTTTTTAAAAAATCATACAAAATGAAAAATAGAAAAATCTCATTGTTACTAGAAAAAATATCATGAAATATCACATGGCTATTAAGTGAATGACCCAAATATACTATGGAATATCTCATGCATATTGTGTAAAGAACCAAAAATATATTGTGGAACATCATATATGAATATTACATAAACAACAACACGAAAAAATCGTGGGAGGCTTACGGGAACATTATAAAATACATTATGTATGGAAATAAATAAATAAAGAAAGAAAGAATATAAATAAAAAGGAAGGAAAAATGAGAAATAATATAAAAATAAAATAAAGACCCACGTATTGTTGAAAAATAAAACACAAAAGAGAAAGGAAATAGAAATAGAGAGAAGAAAAGAAAAACAACAAAGAGAAGGAATTTTTATCGGAAACGCTATACGTCAACCGCATGATTTACTTGCCACTGTCAATCGAATTTTCCAGCGTTGGATCTTGACTCCGGCCCGAGAGTTGCCGCTCCATACGGCGTCACGCCTCCCTAGCCCTTCGAGCGTTGGATCTGATCGATTGCGTTTCTCATCTCTGGGTGGACTTGCTGCTTGTAGATGCCACGGTACGTGTGCAGCCCGGGGTACGGCCCGCTCGTCGGCCTCCCCGCCCGACCTCGTCGCCTATGATGATGAAGCAGCTGTAGCAACTCATGCCGACGCAGCAGCAGCAACAACAACACATGTGGCAGTACCATGTCTCGGAGTACTAGCCGAGGCCGGATGCTACGCCTTTCTCGGCGTCGGTGGCGGCAGCGTGGCACAATATTTCAAAATTTTGTGAAGATTTTATATTTTTTTTAAATTTGTGAAGAATTTGTGAACAATTTGACATATATTTCTCTGATGTCTCGAATCCATAGAAATAATTTGTAATTTTTTTTGAAAAATTTGGTATGTATTTGTGTTATTCCCAACTTACATCACTCTGTCCAATAAATTACACTAAAAAATTATTGTAAATATAGTATTAAGACAGTGTAAATATAGCTAGAAGACTGTGTAAGTGTAGGAAAAAAATTCAGTTGATAGGAGGAACCAAAACAACTTAATGTCACGTAGAGGTATCCATTCTTATAATGGGTCTAAAACATACATTCTAGACGGGCTTTCTTGGGTTTTTTAAGGTGGTTATTGAATGTCACGTAGAGGTATCCATTCTTATAATGGGTCTAAAACATACATTCTAGACGGGCTTTCTTGGGTTTTTTAAGGTGGTTATAGAATCATTTTTATGGACAAAAATGAATCCAAGTCAACGACTGAGCCGATTTATCTTGGGAGCGCTTGGGGGCCGACCAGGGTGGCGTCTTGCACTACGCCGACCACCAGCTCCCAGTTTCCCCGTTCCCACCCTCCCAATACAACGATCCAAATTTGCTGATGTCAGCACACGAAGAATATTTTTGAACCTTTAAAAAGTCATAATTCACAAACTACACATCCAATTAAAATTCTAATTACACCATCAAGTTTCTTACAGTAAACTCCTTCAAAACAAGACCTCACATGGATATATTTAGGTAAAATTTCATCAACGAACAATTATCTCTTAAAGATAGAACATTCTCATTTATGGAGCAGAGACGATGTTCTATGTTTCGAAAACAGTGTTCTATCTTCATAAGAAAATTGTTCTAGATTCAGAAGAACACTATTCTAGATTTAGGAGAATAAAACATTTGGTTCATGTGAATTATATAAAAATAATAAAAACTTAAATACAAAGACAAAATTAATAAAAGATAGAACAATGCATAAGAGAAAACATAAATAATACAAAGGGAAAAAGGCACAGGATGGATACTATTCAAACAATTTGAAATGTAGTGTAGAGCATCTCACAGAAACTATGTAAATAATTAATCAAAGATACATAAATAGAAAACATTAGTAGAAGATAGAACAAAGAATAAGAAAAAACAAAAATAAATAAGCCACGTAGTAGAGGAAAATAATAAAAAGAACATCACATGAATACTATTTAAACAACCTATAATACGGAACAACATATAAAAAAGGAGAGTTCACTACACCACAACACCGAGATTAGCGATGGACGATCTGACGCTAAAAGCGGCTACAGCGACAGACAATCTGACGCTAAAAACTTACAGCGACAGATTTCTGCAGACGCTATATGTCCTGTCGCTAAAAATCTTTAGCGTCAGATAATACTTTTAGCGACAGATAATCTGTTGCCTCGAATATTTATAACGACAGATAGTCCATTGCTAGTTTTTGGTGACAGATGCTCTGTTACTAGGCATATACCGACAGATCATCCAACAGTCCATGTATTTATAGCGACAGATTGTTCTACAGGACAATATAAATATATAAAAAAATAAATACAATGAGAAAATATGTAGCACATATCATACCCAGATTCAAACTTAAGGTCCATCACATAAAGATATAAAAACACATACATCACATGGAGATCAGTACATATATAACATACAATCTTGTCTTGCATAGTACATCATCCAACAAGGTCAGCCACCAAAAGATCACATGAATGCACACCCAGCAAGCAATACTAGTAGTTTGTGTTTGACATACTAAGGTTTGTGCACACAATCATTTCTAGGAACTCAAAAACCAAAAGTAATGGCTTGCCAACACTAGAGCCTCTACCAGGTTATGTGCAGAACCATTTTTCCAGAAACTCAAGCCAAAGACTGTCCAACACTTCCTGAAAAATATAACAATCATGTAATTAGGCTGCATTGAGCATGGTCTATGGCAATTTTAACTAGATGACAAATAGAATTACTAGCAAATAACATATAAGTAAGAAATATATGTTGAACGTTATGATTGCAAAAGTAACAATGTGGACATCAAGGTATATGAGACCAAATTCCAGTTACATAGTGCTCCCAAAATTTTTGCCCTGATGCCAATTAGGTGTTTGCATGATTGCGTCATCAAACGGTCACCAAGCAACCAATTTTGTCAACAATATCGGACTTGTAAAAAACATATCCTTATGGTACTTTGCAGCTAAAAACAGTGAGACAATTAACTCCAATGGCAATGGCAGGACCTATTTTCATGCACCAAAACCAGATAGCAAAGTTACCATCTATGTTGACCTAATCTTCCAATGTTATCAAGGAAGAACAAAAGTTGTTTAGATTAGTTACCATATATACCTACAACTGTTGGTTGTAACTAACATAAACAGTATGTGACCAAACACAAGCAAATTGACATAACCAAGCTAGTGCAACACTGAACAAGCTGGGATATTTGTTTTAGCATTCCAAATAGAACCAGAATAACTGTTGTTCCGAAGCCAAAAGGGCAGACAGTTGCATCTTTCAGGAAGGGTCTTGCCATGCTTCCAAATGCTATCACTTCCAGGTTTGTTCTTATTGTTTTGTATATCTGCTAACAAACATGTCCGTGTGTTGCAACGAACATCTTGTTATGCTGTCACCTGGCCGACTTTTGGCTCGGATATATATGCAATGAGTGTGTCATCTGTTCCAATATGTGTTGGATTCAAACTCCGTAATGTGGCTAGACGCATGTTGTTCTAACTTGTATTAGCTTGGGTCGTAAGTCCGGGTCACACATGAGATAGAGAGGTGTGTGAGGATAATAGGATATTGTGGGAAGTAAAATATGATATATTATTAATTAGGTATATATTTATTTATTTACATAGTGAATCAGTTATGGATACGGGCCTCGTGGATTGCTTAGATAGATGGATGCCTTAGGTCGAACTTGTTTGCATAATTCAGATACAATCATACAATGTCGTGGGTATCACTCTTCGTTTCATATACATGGATGGGGAAAGCGCACCTACCCTTTGCACAATGTTGGTAAGGGCATTGTCATTCTTTCCATCCTTATTTATCCTGTTACTACAATATAGGTGGATAGCTTCATGTTGTCATTTGAAAATACCAAATATACAGCTGGAGGCTGTACATAGAAATTCCATGAAGCATGGTTTATAGAGCATGTTAGTGTGCATATTCCTTGCAACTTGGTTGCAAACTAGTAACAGTTGTAATATTAGATCTGATCCAGGATTATTGTTCTTTATTCAATTCTCTACATTTCTTCATCTACAGCTTGGGTAGTAAAGTCAAACTATCATGGAAACTCACGAGCATTACAAAATCAGATGGCAAGGGATATGTTTTGGAGTATGAAACGCCAGAAGGGGTTGTTTCGGTGCAGGCTAAAAGTGTTATCATGACCATTCCATCATATGTTGCTAGCAACATTTTGCGTCCACTTTCAGTAAGTATAAACTAATCAATTTTCATGTTTTTGGAAACTGGAGTATTTTAGCTTCTTAATACCCTATAATGACATTTAATTGGAAAATGAGTAGTCAGTGGTAGGGTTTGCACTTGTTAAGTGATTGATAATTTCGGCCATTATGTGGTCAACATCTCCATTGACATTTACTAAACTACTGCAAGGCTCACAAAATTCTAAACCTTGTCTTACTTCATTGATATCTGAATGACTGTTTGTTGTTATCTTCCAAGTGGATCATTTGTCTGAAAAAATTATGGAAAGTTATGAATTTTGTTTTCGTGCTAATAATGATGAGAGTAAATGCTGAGCTTGGATAGAACAAACTAATTGAAGTGGACTGGTCGACTGGACCATTCCTTATCCTGTCAAAATCGTAGGCTTTCAAATAATAATTCAAATATGCAAGAAAATTGCTATGCTCATAACTTTATACTGTGTTTCTTATAAAATGGCCTCAGTGACCAGTTGTACTATGAATCGTCTTAAGAGAACAATTTCCAGAATTAGTATGCTTAGAAAAGAAAACAAAAAGAGAAGAACTAGCACCAGGCCCTATGTTCCCCAGCATGAGAGCGGACTAATTATCAAGGAGAACCAACCATTGGTTGGGATGATGCTCTAAGTGCATTGTTGATAGGTTGTTGCTGTGCTGCTTCAATAATTTGGATCTCCTTTCCCCCTATATGGTTTACTATGATATTATCTATATTACATTATTTGGTCCAAGTCCTTCAGAAGATGGTAAAATTCAGCTACATTGGCTTACATCCAATTTGCTATTTTTCCGAGAACTACATCCCAATCCTTTTTCTTTGACTATATTCTGTATGTGGCTTTAAAGACACTTATTTGTTTGTCCATAGGACCATGTTGCACATAATGGCTCACGTGGAGTACCCATGCCATTATCCTCAAGGTCCCGAAAACAAGCTGTAGAAAAACTCTGGAACTAACTAGACCTAAGATAGTTCCTGGTGGGGCTGTAAAGTGTCCGAACCATTTAGTTAATCAAATTGACATTGCATATTTGAACTGAAAAATAAAATCTCTAATTGTCAAGTTCATATAATAATTTAAAATGACAGCGCCAAGTGACCCATTATAATTATTGCTAGCTACTGGCGACATTTAAATTCCTTATTCTATTTGCCATGGCAACCAGTTGGTTATTACTCTAGTACTCTATCCATCAATGTAAGACGATCTCATGCACTAACTAAAACCTGCTCACCACCCATAATACCAGATACACTATTCAACCATAATTTGGACGCCTTTTATATCCAGTATTCCCATTGAAAAAATCCATTCAATGCTTATCCAGAATTTAGAAAATGACAATGTCAAGAAGTTCTAGGCTACATAATCAGTCAAGGAGACAAGCAGGCAGGCCGTGTTGCATGAATAATTTCAACATGATTGAAAAGTCGATAATGCGAACATTCAATCCAAAAGTGAAGATAGCAAGTTTCTTTCGACCTACATACTAGTGTGATCTTCTTCATACTGCTAAGATCAAACTGCTTGGTGCTGATGTAGGTATCAATTTTAAAGGTGATCTATTATACAGATAACAGAAACAAAAAGTACCTACCTGCCCATCATACTCGCTGCTATGATACTTAGCAATTGGTAAGTCAACCAGGCAGATAGAGATAGACCCTATTGCTAATAGTAGAAGCCATCACTTTGTGACTTTGTCAGACCATGAGCAGTACTACTAGCTAGTACTTGCATATGTAATTGAGCTGTTATTTTCTATTCACTTGCAGCCTCTATTCACTTTGTCAGCCTCTAATTTAGGGACATACCTGCAGTGCCCTTGAGAGGTGTACTAGATGCTTTCTTGCATTCCTTTATCTATCACAGATAGGTTTAATTAGGACATTGGTCATGCATCACAGATCAAAACAAAATGAAAATTATGTCAAGTCTAGTTTATTACTTTATTGTATGGCCATGCAATGCTCATCTTGAGAGCACTAGCCATAGTCTGCATCTTGCCATAAGTCCGAGGCAGCATAGCATCCCTTCTCATCACAACATTGACAACTACTTCACAATATTCATTCCCAAGAGGCTGGCCTCCTAGCATGGTGTTTGGATTAGTTGAAATGAATGTTCCCCTAGCCACAGCTAACTCAGATCTCAATATAGCAAATAATATCACATCCTTTCCAACCTGAAATAAATGATGCACCCATAAGAATTTTAAAGCAAGAAACGTATATGAAACCACAAAAGAATGTAGGAAGACAGGAAGATTACAAGGTTATCATGAAAGCGAGGGCCATCATTTGTTGCTGTAGTTGTCTTGTTTATAGGTGAATGGGCTGCATCGTGTCTATGGGGGAGCAAGCTCTCATCAGTTTAAGCCTGAAGTAAAGATACACTCATGAGAGCTGTAAAACATGGAACATTTAAAATCACAGAGAAACATTGCTGCAGCATTGCAAGATTACATGTGTATCATTTGTAAAGCGAGGGAGGATATCATTTGTTGGTGTAGTAGTCATGTTAATAACTGAACGGGCTGCAACAGGCCTAGGGGGCAGCAAGCTCTCTTCCATTTCAACCTGCAATAAATGATGCACTCATGAGAACTATAAAGCATGGAACATTTTTGAAATCGCAAAGACAAACATTGCAGCAGAAAGGCAAGATTACATGTGTATCATTTGCAAAGTAAGGGTGGATATCACTTGTTGGTGCAGTAGTCATGTTCATAGCTGATCGGGCAACAGCAGGCCTAGAGGGGGGCAAGGTCTCTTCCATTTCAACCTAAAATAAATGATGCACTCATGAGAATTGTAATGCAGGGAACATTTTTAAAATCACAAACAAATACTTTGCAATGGCATAGGAAGATTACATGTGTATCATTTGCAAAGCAAGGGTGAACATTTGTTGCTGTTGTAATGTTCATAGCTGATCGGGCTGCAGCATGCCTACAGGGGAGCAAGTTCTCATCCTCCTCACCATAGTCATCATAGTCTTCATCCTCTACATAATTATCATAGTCTTCACGCCGAAGAGCATTATGTGCCTCGTCGATAGGTCTTCCAGGTGTCAGACTCTACACAAGAATCGGAACAATAATATTCATTGGCTGCTACCAGAGAAATGTATGTGCAGATTACGACATGTAAAGAGATAATTTAGTTCGTGTTCTTTACTACATACTGTCGTGAATTAGAGCCATGTTGTGACAGGACTTCAACATTTGTCCTTCCTTGTGCCATCCTTTCCTCTTCCAATTCCGCAATGCGTTGCTCAAGAGTTCTGTTCTTACTTTCAACTTTCTATCGAGCAAAAATTTCCATTTGCATCCTTGTTGACATGAGTGCTTTGAGCCCTGGGGTACCAATCTCTTGGGGAGTTGGTCCTAGACCCAAAACACGAACACGTCCTCTTGGATCCTTTGCTCCATAAACAGCAGCATACGCATCGCCTTCCTGAATTGTTCTATCCTTCAACTCTGGTTGAGCTTCAACAATGGCTTTAATCTCATCCTACAAAATATGAATAAGTAAAGTGTATACAACATATCTATGTTTCTTTATTTGGGGAAAACTTACAATCGTTCCTGCTGCCTCCCTTAAAGGTACTCCATTTTTTCTTGTATGTGTATTGATGTACTCTTCATCTCTTCGAGGGGGGTGTCCAAGTGCTTTACCCTACAAGTTTATAACTATGTACCAATGAAAATGCCCCAAAATAATTTACAGGATGAGTAACATGATAGGATTCTGTACCAGATTATAACTACGGCAAGCATGGCTGATGCTTCTAGATGTATGATGAACCCTCAACTTCGCATGATTTGCTTTTCCTCTTTCAGTGCGAGCCTATGGTAGAAATCATTGAGATTTGCACATTCATAGGCAAGTAATGGAAAAGAGAGATTCATATGAACTGTTCCTTACTTGACATTCAGGAGACCTCCAAAATTTAATAAGATCATTGATATCATCATCATTTAATATATTTTTAAGTCTTTCCTTCATTTGTTCATCTGTTAATGTTTCATAAAAAAACTTCTCTTTTAAGTTTGCCTTGTAGTCCTTCCACTTCCTTGCAGACGTATCCATAAACCATTTCTTGACAGCCTCATCCACATCAACGCCTAATTTGCCATTGAAAAGGAGCCATCAGATCATGTACAAATTGTACTAAGCTACTATTAATTGCTATGTGGGTATTAGATTGCTACAAAAAAAGCTGATTATTGATGTATAGATTATGTACAGATTGCACTAAGTTGCTATTGACGCACAGATTATACTAGCTGCTATGAATTGGATAACTTGCACAAGGGCAGACAATGCTATACCTGCAAGTCATCCCAAACTTGAAGCTTCTTTCCAAGGGGAACAAACCTCCAATCATTAAATCGAACTAGTAATATCTTTCTCACTTGACAACCAATGGCACTAGCAAACTTCCTATAATTTTCTCCTATAGGCTGTCCATATTCATTGACTATTATTTTGATTTTAGGCATGTCAGCTGTCCTTGAGAATATGCCATTCATTGTGGTGTTTTTCCTTCCATTCCTCTTTTGAGTACCACTGTGCAAATCTATACAGATGAAAACGTAAATGTGAGTATTTTTAGAAAATATCAGCATATGTTCTCAGAAATTGTAGTCAGAAATTGCAAAAAATATTCTCAGAAAATTTTAGAAATACAATACCTTCATTGTCACATAAGAACTCTCCGACTACTTCATAATCAGGATCATCAATAATATGCTCATTTGTAGTCTCAACATTATTTCTTTGTGGTCTTGGTCGCAAATTATGATGTTCAATGGCTGCATCACTTGTGTTATGAGTTGTCTACAGGAAAATGCACATGACAATGCCAATTAGTATTTGTACTAGTTTAGAAATCACTATCCTTTATTTTAAAAAGATCAGTTTAATCCAAGTGCATGATCTCGAGGTAGTAGTAAAGTGCAAGATCCAAGTGCCATCTAAAGATTATTAATTTTTATGCGAAGTTAACCTAACATAGTAAGGAAGCAACTTCGAGCAGGCCATAAGTATTTGTTCTAGTTTAGAAATGTTCCAAAGACTATTGTACAAGGCTAACCTTTGTTCTTTTTTATTTGGTTGGGCAGGTGGAGTCTGCGGCGCTTCAGCTTACTGAAGACGAAGGAATCCATCTTCTCCTGGTTTCTTGCAACTTGTTCCCATTTCTACCTCTCATACTCAGCTTATGTCATTATCTTTGTTACATCTTCCTCTTAAACTTGACATTTTTCTCCTAAAAGGTACAAAGGAATTAGCAATCTTTTCCTTGTATAAGAAATAATACAAATTGAAGGAACAAAATTTTCAATGAGGCAATCACATACCTGCATAAATAACACTTACTTTTTAGGCTCAACAATTATACCATCTATGTCTGTCCTAATAGTGGGGACAACCTCATTAATAACATCCACAAATCACCTTGGCATTTAGATCGATACGGGCGTGAACTAGTCCATTGCCATTAACTAGGTGCTCACTCTCCAAATTATCCATATCATAGAAGTCTCTTGGTTTGGACTGATGAACAGAAACCCACTCAGAACCAGCATGTTCAGGAACATAGAAGACTTGCACGGCTTGTGATGCTAGTATGAAAGGTTCATCTGATACTTTTTCACCAGTATTGAATAAATGTTTAAAGTTGACAGTGGTGACCCCGAACTGATCGGTTTTAACCCATTTGCTCCGCACACGGTTGTCAACCCAATCACACTTGAAAAGAACAACATTTCCTTTGTGGTTATAGTTCAATTCAACAATCTCCTTTATAATGCCATAATAAGTCTTGTTTCCTATTATGACATTATCATTATCACCCCTCTGAAAGCATGTGGACTTTGCAACTAGAGCGACGCCACTATTTTGGACAGACCTACCCACATCATAGGACTCAGTGTGAAAATCAAATCCATTTATTGTGTAGCTACTATATTTTTGTGCACTCATAATTGGCGCCTTGGCTAAGATTTGTATCTCATCTGGTACTTCCTCACATATTTCTTCCACCTGTGATTAGTAAGAAATATTATTAAGGTAAACGAGAAGTTCAATTTAGATAACATGTGTTAAGTTCTCTTCCTACTTACATGCGACCTAAACCACTCATGGAATTGTTCGTGCTGCATTCGGTTGATAGCTCATTGGTTTCGAACACCAATTAAAGATAGATAGTGAGCATACTTTCTGCAAAGGTCAATTTTATCATCTTACCATTGCAAGAGAATCTAAACATATGGTGTGAAGTGAAACAGATTACTTACTCCAAGTAAGGCCCTATATTTGCATAGTTGAACAAAACATATCTATGTGCTTGCAGCCAAGTCTTGTGGTCTAAATTCACTGTGCACTTCCTAGCTAAACCCCGACCTATGTTATCAAAGAAAGGGGTTGTGGAATTTCTGCTTGCAGTTCTTCAACATTTCTAAGTGCTTGGCTGTGTAAATAGTGTCCACATAGTGTAAGGCTCTCATAAAACATAGAACCCTCCATAATTGATCCCTCCGGATGGCTTTTTGTACGAACATCACCTTTCAATCTCATCAAAAACCTATACAAATATAATAGGCTCATTATGTTGTAAAATAGTATGTATTTTTTATACGTATGCTGCAATACGCTCATAGAAATTACCTCTCAACAGGCCACATGCTACGAAAATGTACTGGACCAGCCAGTCTTGCTTATGCAGGAAGATGGACCATCAGATGTACCATAATGTCAAAAAAGGAGGGCGGGAATATAGTCTCTAGAAGGCTTAAGGTTTCAGCTATTTCAGCCTCTAGACTATCCATATCACTTTTGCGGAAAGCAGAAGCACAAATTTTCTTGAAGAAATGACTAACACGAATCACTGCAGCACTAACTACTTCTGGCAATACTTTCCTCACAGCAAGCGATAGTAAGTGTTGTAGAACGATGTGGCATTCATGACTCTTAAGGCCAAACACCTTTCTCTCATTGACATGAACATTGTGACGTATATCAGATGCATAACCAGCAGGAAACTTTACCCCTTTCAGTACTTCACAAAATAATTTTTTCTCATCAGGACTCATTATATATGGTGTAGGTGGTAAATAAAATTGGTCTTCAACATCAACAGGGTGGAGATCACTTCTAATACCTAAAGTTTGAAGGTCTAAGCGAGAATTCAGATTATCCTTAGATTTCCCATCGGTACCCAAGAATGTATTAACAAAGTTCTCATACACATTTTTCCCTATGTGCATGACATCAAAATTATGTCGCAACATCAGTTCTTTCCAATAGGGAAGTTTAAACCAAATAGACCTCCTTTTAAAAATGACTAATGGCTCCCCTTCCTTGCATTTCTTCCTTGGTGGTTTCTTTCCATATGGATCCTTACCAAAAACTATAACAATATCTTTAGTACACTCCAACACTTCCTCCCCAGAGAGTAGAGTAGGTGCCTGCCTAAATTTAGTTGAACCAAACTTATCTACATCAAACCTAAATGGGTGATTTTCATCCAAAAACCTACGATGACCCATATAGCAAGTCTTGCTGCCATTACCAAGTCTATATGAACAAGTATATGAGTGGCAATCAGGACATGCCGCTTCACCAGTAGTGACACAACCAGATGCATAGCCTAGACCTAGGAAATCTGTAATAGTCCACAACACTACTGCCCATAATTGGAAGTACTCACCCTTCGATGCATCATAAGTTCTAACCCCCTTAACAAACATATCTAACAAATCATCCATAAGTGGCTGGAGAAAAACATCCATATCAGTACCAGGAGCATGTTTTCCAGGAATTAGCAAAGAGAGTATGAAATTTGATTGCTTCATGCACATTGATGGTGGAAAATTGTAGGGAATACATATACCAGGCCAAATGCTATAGCTAATACTTTGGGTTCTATAAGGATTAAAACCATCGATGACAAATGCAAGACGTATATTTCTGCTATCCTTAGCAAACTCAGGATGTTTAAGATCAAAGTCTTTCCATAGAGGAGAATCTGCAGGATGCCTAAGAACATCATCTCTTGTTCTCTCCTCATCATGCCATCTTGTTAGACTTGCTGTTTTAGAACATAGAAACAATCTTTGGAGCCTTTTCTTTATCGAAAAGTACCGAAGAACCTTCTTAGGAACCTTGTACACATGTTTCCCATCTAGACTCTTCCTAGCTGATTTCCAACGTGAAACCTCACACTTTGGACATGATTCAGATTTTTCATGTTCCTTCCAATATAGAATGCAATTATTGTCATATGCATGAATACTAATGTACCCAAGTCCTATGGACTTAATCAATTTCTTAGTTTCATAGTAGTTTCTGGGTAGTGTTGAACCCTCAGGTAAGACATCATTAAATAGATCTAGTACAAGGTCAAAACTTTTGTTAGTCCATCCTCCAAGGAGCTTGATGTGAAGTAGCCTAATCAGGAAACATAGTTTACTGTACTTCTTGCAATTAGGAAATAATTCTTGACTATTGGCTTCTACCAACTTTTGGAGGTCAACTAGTTCTTTAGGAACCTCAACAGAACTGTTATCTTTGAAATCCCCTCTATCATCTAAACCACAAGCTAGGTCTCTAAGCAATGCAGATATGTCATCCTCTTCACTAGACTCTTCCACAAGATTAGCACCATCATCATTGTCGGTATTCACAAAAGAGGAACTAGCTTCCCCATGTAAGTTCCAAGTTGTGTATCCTTTTAGAAACCCATCACATATCAAGTGCTCTCGTATATCACTTGAGTCTCTCCAAAATGAGTTAACACACTTTCTGCAAGGGCATAGTATCTTGTCCCCTACCGCTGAATTTCTAACTGCAAAAGCTAGGAAACTGTTGACCCCTTGTAATATGCCTTTGTGTGCCTAGCATCACTATTGATCCATGATTTTTCCATGAGTCTTTGTGGGGACTGAGCGTGTACATGGAGTACTTGAATCTGTTGGCTGCAAACAATGAGGAGAGGACGACGTTGATGCAGCAGATCTATGACTCGTTGGGTTTAGTGGGCTAGCTCCATAGTACTTTCACCTAGGGAGATGAAATGAATCGGAAAGAATAAATCAATTATGCCTACTTGTAACACTGGAAAACAACAATCTCTTAATATACAAAATATATCAAGGCCTTGGTAATTGTAGGATGATCTCTTGAACTTAGACATGCTGGATGTACTCAACTATAAGTGAAACGAAGCAAGTTCAGAAAGCATGGAAATTGATTTCTTCAGTAGCTAGCAATTTTTTATGCACATAGCTGCACGTGTGCTGCAGCCTCAAAAGGTCAGTGGGGCATATCGGAACTAACAATCTCTAATAAATAGCTAGGAACACAAAACCGCTGCACAGAATCACCTGTCGCCACCAAAAGAAATTAAAGAAGTTTATTTTTAGCTTTTAGCACTTGAAAGAAAGAGGTAGGGGAGAGCATTTGAACATACCAATGGATAGAAGCATGAATTGAAGTCACGGAGAAGGCGGAACCACTCCTAGACGTGTGCTCCACCAGCGGAGTCACGGAGATGGCGGAACCGCTCCTGCTTGCGTGCTCCACCGTCGCATGCTCTAGGTGGCGCGGTCAGCTTTGGGAGCGGAGGGGCGTGCGCAGTTGTAGGGGGTGGGCGGGGCAGGCGGGACCAGGAGGTCAGTGGGGCTCCAGGTGGCGCTCCCGCGAGGACAGTTAGGTGGGGCGGGCGGGGTTCTTGGCGGCGCAGTAGCAGAGGGACGGCTGGGCGGCGTGCTGAGTCCCAGAGGGTGGGCGGCGCGGGGCGGGAGGGAGCTGGGGCTGGCAGGATTTGGGAGGGAGCAGGGCGCCGGCACAGAGCTTTGGGGCGGGGCACGGGATTTGGGAGGGAGCAGGGCGCGGGAGCAGGGCGCCGGCACAGAGCTTTGGGGCAGGACACGAGATTTTGGGGGGACCAGGGCACCGGCGTAGAGCTTTGGGGCGGGTCTGAGATTCTGAGGGTTGTGGGTGGCCAGGCGGGCACGATTTGGGAGAGGGAGAGGGTGGCGGCGCGCGAGCAGGTTGGGCGCTTCTAGATTTGGGATTTGGGCTAGGGTTTCTATACTCGTGGGCCTGGCCAATATTTGCCTGGGAGATGAATGTAAACGGGCGCGCGAGCTGAATATGCGTGCGAGGGTGGGGCCCATTTATTTTTGGCGACATACATATTGATAGTATACCTCATTTTAGCGTCGGATAGTTAAACGTTAAATATGAGTACCTATGGCGACAGACAATAAATGGCTAAATGAGGATTTAGCGTCAGATAGTCTGTGAATTACCTTTAGGGACAGATCATCCATCGCCAAATATAATTTTTAGCGTTAGATATCTGACGGTGATGTGGTGTTGTGGTGTAGTGGTTTTACCTGTGTACCATTAAAAAAGATGACCCTTACCTACAGGCTACTAAAAAAAAGTTTAGACGCACCCAGATGTCATACATGTAACTTTTTTTTCCTCCTAGGCCATTCTATTCACCTTCCATCCAATTTTCACCGTTTAACTCTCTTGACATGCAGGGGCCATCAGTGGAGATGTCCAAACTACCCCCTCTCTCTCCCAATACCTCTGCACATCCACCTGCCCCTCTCCGTGCTCGCCGTGCACTCACCCGAGTGGCGGTGGCTGGGGCGCGCGTCGGGCGGTGGCTGGGCTCGCGCTCGCCCAAGGAGCACCGCGAGTAAATCCAGCGGAGGGGATGAGCGGGGTCGATGGCGGAGGGGATGAGATGGCCGACGACGGCGCTGTGCTAGAGAGGGGCGAGGCGAAGCTAGGGTAGGGATGGAGCAGGGCGGGCGAGGCCGGGAAGGGCGATGGTGTCGTGTGGACGGTATGGTGCAGGGTGAGGCCTGGCCGTCGCGAAGGGAGCTAGCGCAGGGGCGGTGTTGCGAGGCCATGTAGCATGGCCGTCGCCATGGCGGCCATCGTGTCGTCATTCCTAGCGGCGCCGGGCCTCGTGCTGCTATTGGAGCTTGCCGTCCCGTGGCCGGCTCCTAGCCACGCAGCCTTCCTCCCGCTCTGCGTGTTCCTCGGCGTCGCGCTCTTGGTGAAGGCGCTGCCCGTGCTCGCCTGCATCTAGCTCGGACTCGTCGTCGGCATGCCATTTGGGGCGCGGGCCCAAGGGCACCCCGCTCGCCTTGGTCTACATCCTCTCGTCGGGGGCCGCCTTCGGCGTTCTCGTGGCCTACGCAGCACCGTACCTGCAACAACAGCTCCTCATCCCGCCCGGGATTCGCGGCGCATCGAAGACCTTGCGGCAACCCGGCGAAGACCGTGGCTGGGGTCACTGACAGCTTGCGCCGTGCACATACCCCTCGACGAATGACGACTGGATGGTCTCCCTTGAGAAGGCAAACACCTGTTCCCAGTTGTGCGAAGGGACGGCCGGCGTCACGCCGCGGTAGTTGCTGAGCTTGACCTCCCGCTCGATGTCGCCCGAGGGGTGGACACCTGTTAGTTACTCCTACGTGCTCTAGTTAGGCAGCATGTTTATTTCGTGCATGTGCGCAGGCTCCAGCTTGTGGTGATCGCGCACAAATAGGATGTAGTGGTAGTTTGTTAGCCATGAACCAGGACATGCCGCCATGGCCGGGCGATGTCGCGCGTGGGGATGGGCGCGCGCCTTTCTCGCGTCGTGCGTGCCATGAGCGGCATGATCATTCTCTCTTGTTTCAATAAATGGCAACACATGTATCAGAAAACACTACGCTTTTTGCAGCCCAAATTTTCGGTGTCCAGTTCTTGCCGAGCTCCCTGCGATCGCGCTCACCACCACTTGGCTTCTAACAAGTGGCATCAGAGCTTGGTCGATTGAATTCCACTGCGGCCATGGCTTCACCGCCACTGAAGGACAAGAAGGAGAAGGGCGATGGCTCCGGCAACAAGACGTCGCCATGCTCGCGCTCCCCTCGACGCCGTTCTCGCCGCGGTGACCGCAGCCACTCGCACACCCACGACGCACGCCGTTCGCGAGAAGTCATCGTCGAGCGCATCATCCATGAAGGCAGCAGCTCCGGCAATTGGCCGCAGCTCACGCGGACCAACTACCATGAGTGGTCCCCGCGTATGAAGCTAAAGCTCCAAGCCCATCACCTCTGGGACGCTGTCGAGCTCGACGACGTGGAGTTCGATGACGACCGCAGCGCCCTCGACGCAATCTGCAGTGCCGTCTCCGCCGAGATGGTGCCTGCGCTCGCCACCAAGGATACCGCCAAGGAGGCTTGGGAGGCCATCAAGACACTACGCATCGGCGACGACCGCGTGCGGACAGCCATGGCGCAGACTCTTCGCGCCGAATATGAGAACATAGCTTTTCGGGAAGGCGAGAGCGTCAAGGATTTCTCCCTCCGTCTGACCGGAATTGTGCAACGCCTGGCGACGCTAGGCGATCCCGAGCCAGAGTCAAAGGTGGTGGACAAGTACCTCCACGTCGTGTGCTCCCGCTTCAAGCAGCTGGTAATCTCCATTGAGACTCTCCTTGATATCTCAAAACTTTCAATTGAGGAGGTCACGGGGAGGTTGAAGGTGGCCGACGATGATGAGGTCCCCACATAGCAGACCTCCAACGGCAAATTGCTGCTCACTGAGGAGCAGTGGGTCGAGAGGTACAAGAAGAAGGGCTCGGAGTCTGGCTGAGGCGGCGCTGGCTCTGGCGGCCACAGAAATCGCCGCGGCAGAGGCCGTGGACGCGGCTCCGGCGGCAGCGGTGACTCCCAGAGCGGCTCGAGCTCAACGCGCCCACCTCCGGACGAGCCCTGTCCACGCTGCACCAAGAAAGGCCATTGTGCCCGCGACTGCCGCCTCAAGAAGAAGGAGGAGCCAGCCTTGCAGGCCCATGTGGCCTAGCAAGAGGAGGAGGCCACCCTGATGATGGCAGTCGCAGCGCCACCGTCGCTCACGCCAAACGCCGAGATCCACTTCACCGAGGAGAAGGTGTTCGCCTCCTTCGATTCCGCCACCGACCGGGATCCGAAGCGATGGATCCTGGACACGGGCGCCTCCAGCCACATGACGGGCGCCCGATCTGCCTTCGCCAGCCTCGACACTACCATCACTGGATCCGTACGGTTCGGCGATGGCTCCACCGCTCGCATTGAGGGCAGCGGCACCGTGCTCCTCTCCTGCAAGAACGGGGAGCACCGATCACTGCCGCACGTCTACTACCTGCCCCGACTGACGGCGAACATCATCTCCGTTGGCCAGCTGGACGAGGCCGGCTATGAGGTCCAGGTGAAGGATGGGGCAATGTCCGTCCGAGATGAGGAGATGCGCCTGCTCATGAAGATTCCCCGCGGACCAGGGCGCCTATACGTGCTCGACGTCACCATTGCACGACCGGTGTGCTTGGCAGCGCGGAGCGGCAAGGATGCGTGGGTTTGGCACACTCGATTCGGGCACGTCAACTTCACCGCGCTCCGCAAGATGGCGCGCGATGACCTCGTCCGCGGACTCCCACTGCTCAGTCAGGTGGAGCAACTCTGCGATGCCTGCCTGGCAGGCAAGCAGTGCCGCTCGCCATTCCCGCAGAAGGCCTAGGGACGCTCCACCGAAGTGCTCCAACTCCTCCACGGTGACCTCTATGGACCGATCTCACCACCAACGCCCAGCGGTAATCGCTACTTTCTTCTTCTGGTCGATGATTTCTCCCGGTACATGTGGATTGCTCTGTTGCCATCCAAGGACGGGGTAGCAGAGGCCATCAAGTGGATCTAGGCAGCTATTGAGAGGAAGGCAGGGAAGAAGGTGCTCGCGCTCCGTACCGATCGGGGCGGCGAGTTCACGGCGGCGGATTTCTCCAAGTACTACGCCCAGCTCGGACTACGTCGTGAGCTCATGGCACCACACACACCTCAACAGAATGGTGTCGTGGAGCGTCGCAACCAGTCCATCATGGGGACAGCGCGGTGCATGCTGAAGGCGAAGGGGCTTCCCGGAGTGTTCTGGGGTGAGGCGGTCATAACGGCCGTCTACCTGCTGAACCGATCCTCATCGAAGAGCATCGGGAGCAAGACCCCTATGAGCTCTGGATGGGGCGTGCGTCGGGCGTTCATCACCTCCGTACGTTCAGCTGCATCACACACGTCAAGGTAACTTCGCCTAATCTGAAGAAACTTGATGATCGCAGCAGAAGGATGATCTTCGTCGGGTATGAGGCTGGGTCCAAGGCATATCGTGTCTACGACCCCTCTACCCGCCGAGTTCACATCAGCTGAGATGTCGTCTTCGACGAGGGCGCACAGTGGGCGTGGCCCGCTAATCACAACAGAGGCGACGCCGACTTCACCATCGACGAGCCCACGGTGGAGGTGCCCACCATGGTCACCACCACCAGCACGATGGTGGGTCGTGCTCCCTCAGTGACCACTGCACCAAACGCGGCGTCTCTGGCAACACCAGGCTCATAGGCGCCCGCGCTCTCGCCAGTGGATGTTTCACCCTCAAGTCCAGCGCCAGGCTCCTCTGCTGCCCAGCTACAGCACGACGTCGAGTACGCCACACCGCCCGGGTCTGGCTTCAGCGAGCACCTCGACTTCGACCATGACGACGAGGCACCTCTGCGGTTCCGCCGCATCGACAACGTCCTCGGCCAGTCAACTCCACTCGGCTTCGCCAAACGGGACCTGGAGGAGCACCTCTTGCTAACAAGCGATACCGAACCAGCCACGTTCGACGAGGCGCTGGAACACAAACACTGGCGCCACGCGATGCTTGACGAGATGACATCCATCGAGGCGAGCGGAACCTGGGAGCTCGTCGACACTTCCCCGCGTGTGAAGCCGATCGGCTTGAAGTGGGTCTACAAGACCAAGAAGGATGCCACGGGCGTGATCACCAGATACAAGGCTCGACTCGTCGCCAAGGGGTATGTGCAACAGCAAGGCATCGACTTCGACGAGGTCTTCGCGTCGGTGGCCCGACTTGAGTCCGTGAGGTTGCTCCTCGCCCATGCCGCATCACAAGGTTGGGCGGTGCACCACATGGACGTCAAGTCCGCGTTCCTAAACGGTGTACTCCAGGAACAAGTCTACGTCGAGCAACCACCGGGGTTCGTGCTGTGCGGTCAAGAGAACAAGGTTCTGTGCCTGGTGAAGGCGCTGTACGGCCTACGTCAAGCGCCCCATGCCTGGTACGCCAAGCTCGACTCCTCTTTGATCGAGCTGGGCTTCCAGCGGAGCACTTCCGAGCACGCCATGTACCTACATGGAGTAGGCGGTCGCCGGCTCGTCGTTGGTGTATACGTGGATGATCTGGTGATCGCCGGTGGGAACAGCGAGGACATCACCAAGTTCAAGGAGGAGATGAAGGCAAAATTCAAGATGAGTGACCTTGGCCTCCTCCACTACTATATGGGGCTCAAGGTGACTCAGAGTGAGGCTGGGATCACTCTCTGTCAAAGCTCTTATGCTGCGAAGATCTTGGAGAAGGTGGGGCTGGTTGGCTACAACCCAAGCCACACGCCCATGGAACCTCGTCTGAAGGTCAGCAAGCTAAGTTCGGCTCCTTCAGTAAACCCTACCATGTACCGTAGCATCGTCGGGTCCCTCCGCTACCTGGTGAACTCTCGGCCTGATCTCGCCTACTTGGTGGGGTACGTCAGCAGATTCATGGAGAATCCCACCACCGAGCACCTATCTACCGTCAAAAGGGTGCTCAGGTATGTCACCGACACTTTGCGCTTTGGGTGTTTATTACGGGGAAGATGAAAGGTGCTCAGCTTCTGCCTGATGCAAGGATGTGACCAAGGCGGGTGACATCGACACTGCAAAAGCACAACCAGAGTCATCTTCTTCCTCGGCGTGAGCTGTGATCACTGGCGATCGCAGAAAGCAAGCGTTGTGGCTCACATCATGTGAAGCAGAGTACATAGCCAGCGCCACTACAAACATGCTAGGGTGTCCGCTCGCTCGTCTCTTGGCTGAGCTCAAGGCCGAGAAGGCAGCGCCACCACATCAAGATCGACAATCGATCGACCATCGCGCTTAGCCGAATCCCGTGTTCCACGACCGAAGTAAGCATATTGACATAAGATTTCATTACATTCGTGAGTGTGTCGAGGAGAACAGGGTTCGAGTTCATCCATTGGGACGACAGGAGCTAGCTATGGACATCCGCACCAAAACCTTTGGGCGCGAAGCGATTCTGCGAAATGCGCACTAGACTTGGTGTTCATCATGTACAAATGAGCACATTAGGAGTAGGAGGAGAATTGTTAGTTACTCCTACGTGCTCTAGTTAGGCAGCATGTTTATTTCGTGCATGTGCGCAGGCTCCAGCTTGTGGTGATAGCGCACAAATAGGATGTAGTGGTAGTTTGTTAGCCATGAACCAGGACATGCCGCCATGGCCAGGCGACGTCGCGCGTGGGGATGGACGCGCGCCTTTCTTGCGTCGTGCGTGCCATGAGCGGCATGATCATTCTCTCTTGTTTCAATAAATGGCAACACATGTATCAGAAAACGCTGCGCTTTTTTAGCACAAATTTCTGGTGTCCAGTTCTTGCCGAGCTCCCTGCGATCGTGCTCACCGCTGCTCAGCTTCTAACAACACCGTCGTAGGAGCTGCCGAGGCCACCGTCTTCGATGCGGTGGACGTCGCGTGGGCCCTCGACAAGTGCGGCGCCGAGGCGTCCCAGCCGCTTGTGGTGGCCGCGCTGGGCCACCGCCGGGAAGGTCGCCTCGTCGATGCCCCCCGCTGGCCCGCTCCATGTCATGGCCGTGGCGCGGCGGTGGACACAAGCATGGACGTGCGTGTGCGAAGTAGATGGTGAGCGTGACGGTGGTGATCACGAGGAGGATCACTGGACACGACGACGCCAGTAGTCGAACCCACGATGATGCCGCCGGACACGAATATGCCGTGCGCGCGCCGTCGCCGCCCGGAGGCAAGCTCGTTCTTTGTTTTTTAGATTTTTATTTGTCACCGTAAATGTTATTGTCATGTTTTTTCTTTTCAGATTTTTTTTATTTTTTAAGATTTTGTTGAATTATGTGAGATGGATTGTAAATTTGTGCAAGTTTGAGATGCAAGTTAACGTGAGTGAGTGAATCACTAGCTATCTTCTCGCCTTCTACTCTTCTCGTCAAGTGATTGCGTGGAGGCTCTCAATTCGCTGGCTTAAGGCATGCAGGGCTCACATGTCAGTGGCATGCGCACTACCGGATACAGGAGCTTTGCCAAGTGCCAGGGGCACTCGACGAAGCCCCAAAAACACTCGGCAAAGAGTTTGCCGAGTGTTACACTCGGCAAACGACACTCGACAAAGCCTTTATCGGTAAACGCTAGTTTGCCGAGTGTTTTTTGTCGGGCACTCGGCAAAGACATTGCCGAGTGCCAAAAAACACTCGGCAAACATTTTCTGCAAAAAATAAAAAAAACAATTGCCACCAATGGCCACCGCCCACCACGGCCGCCGCCTCCTCCAGGGCCCAGATCCGCCACCACGCCGCCGCCAGCACACCCACGCACCACCACCACCACGCCAGCACCACGAAGCCCACCTCCACGCCGTATGCCGCCCACCGCCCACCACCACCAGAGCCCAGATCCACGCCGCCACGCCGCCGGGAAAGGTGGGGGCGCCAGATACGGGGAGAGGGCGTCGGATCCGGTGAGGGGGACCGCCGGGGAAGGAGGGGCCACCGGGAAAAGGAGGGGCCGCCGGGAAAGGAGGGGCCACGCCGCCAGGAAAGGAGGGGGCGCTGGATCCGGGGAGAGGGCGGCGGATCTGGTGAGGGGGGGCCGCCGGGGAAGGATGGGCCACCGGGAAAAGGAGGGGTTGCTGGGGAAGGAGGGGCCACCGGGGAAAGGAGGGGGCACCGGATCCACGCCGCCACAGCGCCGGGAAAGGAAGGGGTGCCAGATCCGGGGAGAGGGCGTCGGATCCGGCGAGGGGGGGGGCGCCGGGGAAGGAGGGGGCCGCTGGGGAAAGGAGGGGCCGCCGAGGAAAGGAGGGGCTGCCGGGGAAAGGAGGGCCGGCGGATCCGGCGAGGAGGCCGCCAGGGAAGGAGGGGCCGCCGGGGAAAAGAGGAGCGACCGGGGGAGGAGGAGAGAGAGGCGGCATCGGCGGGAGGAGGGGCGCTGGGGGGAGAAGTGGTGGGACGCTGGTGGGTCAGGTAGATATTTTTTGTTTGCGAGTGTCATAGATCAGGGCACTCGACAAAGTTTTTTTTTATTTTTTTTCTTCTCCTTTCCTAGAAAAAATATTTTATTTCTTTGCCGAGTGCAAAAAAACTCGGCAAACCCTCTCTTTGCCGAGTGTTTTTTTACACTCGGCAAAACTCCTCTTTGCCGAGTGTTTTTAGTGCAGCACTCGACAAATAAATTGTTCGCCGAGTGCCCGAGGGAATACACTCGGCAAACATAAAAACACTCGGCAAATTTGATGTTCAGATCCTGCAGAGGTCAGTGGCACAAGAGGAACGACAAACTTTTGCGTGGTGCTTAGAACTAAGGTCAGTTTGGACTTTTTATGCAGCAGTTTGACACCGTTAGACATGAAAGTGGACGGAATGACTTGGAAGACAAAAAAGCTTACGTGCATGGCACCTGGATGCGCTCGAACTTTTTAGTGGCCTGTAGGTAAGGGCTATCTTTTTTAATGGTACACAGGTAAAATTCTCATAAAAAAGAACGTAATAAAAATACATAGAACATCATACGAATACTACTAGAACTACCTAAAATATATCAGAGTACTACATGAATACTCAAACATAATCGTGGACATCACAAAATACACCATAGAACATCACATGTATACACCGTGAACATCAAGACAAAACATCTGGAGAAACATAAATAATAAAAAGGAAAAATGAAATAAAGGGATATAAAAAAGAACATTACATAAATACTACTTGAACAATCTAAAATATATCGCAGAGCATTTTACAAGTATTATGTGAATATTCAAAGATATCCATACTGCATGAACATACGAAGACACACCATAGAACATCACATGAATACTAAGTGAACATTATATGTATCTCATAGAATACATAGATTTAAAAAATTAAAGATGACACTAGATAGAAGAACTAACTGCACTAATAAAATAGATAAGAAGAAAAGAGAAACAAAAAAGGATAAAGAAAATGAAAAGAACAAAAATCCAAATAAATAGAAGAAATAAAAAAGAGATTAAAAGATATGAACATCTCATGGAATAAAATAAACAAATAAAAAATAAAAAACAAAGAGCCGAAAACGAAACTAATAAAAAATAAAGTAAAATTAGAAAACCACAAAAGAAAAGAAAAAAGATTCAGTGGAAAATAATTAATTAGAGAAAATAAAGAAGTCATAAAATAAAACTATAAATATAAATAAAAATGAAAAGAAAAAAAACTGCAGAGAAAAAAAGGAAAAAGAATGGGAAAAGGAAAATAGATAAAAAAGGGAAAAGCACGCTACATGTAACTCCCGATTGGCCCTCGCGTGTGGGCCGGCGCTCTAAGTAGGCTTGCCCGCTCGCTCAATTACGTGGTTGGGCCAGATGATTTCCGATTTATCTTGCAGGCCGTAACGACTACAGCCCACGTCTGGACCCTTGAGCAACAGCAACCGCGATCCTGTTTCGCCTCGCCCCCAAGTCCCAAACCCTCCTCCCCGCGCCGCTGTACCTCCGCCGCCATTTCGTCACCATGTCGAGGATGATGGAAGTATCCAGGGCCGCGGATCTGGGCTCGACGATCTGTTCGAGGCGGGCCCGCTCCTTCATCGCCTCCAGCAGGCTTGCGGAAGTCGGCGGGACTGGGAGGTCGATGAAGACTCGTTGGCTGCACTTCTGGAGGCCAGCAAGTACCACGATAAGCTGGATCTCCTCGAGTTACGACTTGGTGTTTTGAGGCTGGAGGTCCTCGACATTGAAGATGGTATCGCAGTTAGGAACTTGAGGCGGGAGATCGTCGCCGAGGAACACCCCATCTCCATCACCTCTCAGCTGCTTGACACCATCACCGTCGAGGTGCAGGAAATCGAGAGGATCGCCAATGTCCTTGGCTTTACTGGATCTTTAGCTGTGGATGACTCGGGGAGTACAGAGAACGACATCCAGTGCTTCTTCGCAGATGGAGTCAGCACAGGGCATGCCGAGGTCCATGGAGATGACAAGGAAGATGCAGGACCAGAAGGGATGCCTATGACAGATTGCGTGGTCGACCTTGGGGATAGCAAGGGGGAGGCCTTCTGCGTTGGCAACAACAGTACACCTTTGGATCCAGAAGTCAAGAAGATGACGAAGGTTGTGGTTGTTTGGAAGATTGAGCATCTATGTCAGGTTTTGCACAAGACCAAGAGGACAATTCTGTCTATGGGCCATGAACTGAGATAAGGAAATTGCATGTTCAGTTCTTGTTAAGATGAAACTACTGTGTTTGGAGTGAAATAGATGTTGAACTGATGTGAATCAAGTGCAGATATCTAGAATGCGTGGATGTGCTGCTGTTTTAGCGTGTAGCATTTTTGTTGCCTGGAGTATCATCTAAATGTTCTCTGTGCTGTCCCCTGAATATCAATTCAGCTGTTCCTGACCAATGTTGCTGAATATCAATGTTGCTGAATATCAATTAGTCCTCTTATTAATCTGCATTTTTCTGAAATTGAACAGATGAAAGATTAGTTGTACACCAAGTACGAGTAATTCAGCATTTTAAAGGTACAAATGTTCTATGACACTTTAACCTCCCAGAACAGTGAGTTATTTTGGTATGATCAAACTGATCTCATCTTTGCTTGAGAGAGAGAGAGTTTGAAGATTAGGCGCAATGAATGGGAGTTTGGTGGTAGCATGATAATACAGAAATACCAGTTGAAAAGCCATGAGAAAAATTTTAAGTTCATCGCAAATACATCTCCAAGTGAGATATGTCTTACGTCCCGCATAGGCCGGCGAAAGTGGTTAGCTTTGGGCCATTGAATCGTCTACAACTTTTGCAGTCAAACACATGTAGGATATTATGCTGCTGGAGCAATCAGGGTATTTTTCAAGCACATGATATCCTTGCAGTTGGAAATGTAAAAATACTTCAATGAAAAGCATTGGACAGAAAACCATTTATTAGTGCCTCCCTAGTAGGCTAGTAACGTGGACAGAACGCACATTCAAATTTGTGAAGCTACTAATGTAAATTCAAATATCTGTAGATACTCATGAACTGATCGTATCCTTTTTACATACAAAACGAGGTAAATCAATGGATGCTAGCTGCTAGGTTGAGATAGAAATTCCGTATGGCTCATGAGCTGACTTTCACCAACAGTCATTTCTGTGTGCTTTTGAATTGTGTGGCTTCATTTTCTTTGACAGTCTGCCAATCTGAAGGGGAGGGGACAAATGAAGTCTTTCTTTTGGACTGTTGATCGAGAGCTTAAATAATGCATGATTGTTTACTGCTTTATTACGACGAACCACTGGTTTTTTCATGCTATTGATCTATTGACTATTACTTTCTTCCTACACAATGCCTATCCTAGGTCATACAATATTTATACAAGCTCATCTGCGTAAATATGCAACTTAGTGGTCTGAATGTGTAGATTGGGGAAACCATCATTTGTTTTAAACAATATATATACTTCAGATCATGCCTGGTAGAACAAACTGTTATTGAAATGTGGGGTTGCATTTGTTGATTCATAGTTGTAGATTGGTTCGTGCCAAACTGCTAGTGATGGTGCAGGGGAAGGAGAGGCATATTTGCAATACTCTCTGAGAAAATCCCAGGTGACAGCACCAGTGAAGTACATGATGATGAGGAATAAGGTGATTGCAAACTATTTGGAGCAATATGTGAAAATACTTGCAAAGGGGCTTGTCAATAGCACATCTGAATTTTCAGCAAGGATACGTTTTTTTTTTCTTATTAAGGCCTTCCGAAAGTTTTCTCAATTTTTTTAGTTGATATATGTTAGCCAGGGCTATGTATAGATGGGCTATGGGCTTATATTAGCTGACCTCAAGAACACCAAGAATAACATTCACATAAGGTTCTGTCGACGCTTTGGAGGACCATGTGGCAACACTGCCAAACAGTCCGACAGATCCGGATTGTTCCAGCATGCACAGACAGTAAACACTTAGCCACTTTTTTCCACTCAGGATCGCGCGGACCGTCCAGCACAAACCCCTGGACGTTTTACCGTCCGTGGATTCACACAGAGCCGGTGTAAACTTGACATGTACCTGCATACTATTTCCCTATTTCCCAGCATTGTCCGACACACTAGCATACCGTTCCATAGAACACGCCGACCATCCGAGCGAGCACCTAGTCCCAAACTAGAAAACTCCCTCTTCGGGAAACACCCGCAGGCCGTCCACTGGTACACCTGGACAGTCCATGAGAGAACTGAGAATTTTACTGCTGCAAACCCTTAACCTATCGACCTAACCACCCTACCCTAAACCTATATAACTCCTAGGACAACACTAATCCACTCTCTCACTTCTTGGGTCGTAATTACTATTTTGCTAGGTTCAGTTATCATAGCTGTTCGGAATCCACAAACCATCCCGACCGATGGTCAGAATTTCTTCGAATATGTTCTTGAGTTTATTCGAGACTTGAGCAAAACTCAGATTGGATCTATCAAGCAAGTTTTCCATCTTGAAGTACAAGGTTTAAGTCCCTTTTTATCCTTCCAATTCATCGGTGTTCTCGAACTATCTCTATTCCATCCACTCTATCCATCTCTTACAGGTCTAATATGAAGTAAGGTGATGATCCTTGGAAGTCACCTGGACATCCTGACAGGCAGGCACCACTACTACTTAACCCTATTTTGGATACTCGCTGTACATCTCTTATTAGGTGCATTTCATGCTAAGGATGTTTAAACAACTATCATGGTCTCATTAAATGTAGCTCAACTCACACTTAGTAATTGTTAGCTATTTAATTACCAACTAGGCTCACGACGATTTAATCTGCTTAGCTGGCTTAGAATCGGTAGAAGTCAAATGTGAGCGGGAACTCGCAGTCGCACGTAGTATGATTCACCAGGATATAACCTTCACTAAAATTAGCAAAAGGGTTCGACTTGACTTAGTCCATCAATTGATTAGGATCAACCTCTAATTTGACTTAAGTTTGAACTTGTTGTGAGAACTTAACAAGGGGTAAGATCACTGCAAGTGTTGGATCTTGAGTTGCATAGCTCATGGAGTAGCTAAGGATCGTCTATCTAGGATAGTGAGTTGGAGTAACCCCCGTACAGACCACATGTCATATATGGGTGTGACAAACTAAGTACTTAGTGGTGACTAGCTAATCGCGTGGATTTAGCTCCGGGTGTGGCACGAGGTAGCTAAAAGAGAAAAGTACCTCGGCTTATCGTCGTACCATTCATGGGTTAGTTGCCCACACAAGATAAAAGGTTGGAACCTTGAGGCACCCCTTATCTGGGCACGTGTATGGAGGTTTTTCCTAGGTCTCCGCAAGGGTACAGTTGTACACCTTTGCAGAGTTCCTTTCAAAGGCATGAACGCCCCTGGACGATAACTTGGTTGTTCTTCTAGTTTCAGAGTAGTGAGAGCAAGTTGTAACTTGTACTTGAGTTATTTATATGCTTATTGTTTACTTAATTATTTCACTTAATGGATAGCAACTTGGGCATATCATATCATATCTTAAACTATGTCATGCTTATAGCAAATCTACAAACACCTATTAATTACCTTTATTGCATCCACTAAATACTTCATGTTGGGTTAAGTTCTCTGAGTATAATCATACTCATGGTACTGTCGTTTAGTTGTTTACATGTGCCGAAGACTTGGTGATCACTCATGCCAAGCCTTAAATGAAGTAAAAAGGCTTAGCAGAGCACGGGATGGGCATCCCCTGAAGTTGTCGTTACTCTGATGAAGCGACTATGCGAGTGTAACCTAGAAATTAGGATAAGTAACTTTAGTTCGATCAATAGATGAATTCTATAACTGGTTAATTATTTATTATGACCTGTAAGTTTTCTTAATTAATTGTCTAGTGTGGTTTCTGTGCTAAATGATTCTTGATGGTTGGATCGTGGCGTGTACCTTTGCAACTTGATCCTTCGGTTTAGCTGAGCTAATGGAGATCACGAATGTCTAGGGAGCCTTCCCACACAACCCTCGAGTTAGTGCTACATCAGTCGAGAGGGTGACATGTGGTACTAGCTGAACGGTCCCGGGTGAAGTCCTCACATCGGTTAGCCATTTAGCCATATCAATTAGAATTAAAAATGACTATTTGAACCCCCTATAGTCGGCCATCTCGACCCTACATCCATTTGAATTCCTATCTTAATCTCTTCACACCATACTAATCTCTCCCGACTATGTTTTCTTGCAGGAACTCATCACACTTCATCACCATCTCCACCTTTGGAATGCATCCTTTGTCATGGTGTCAACCTTTGTTTTCTCTTAATCTAATGCCCCTTTGGTGAGCTCCTCTCTTTCCATCTCTCCTTAATTTCTTGCATTTATATCTTTTATGCATAACACCTAAGAAACCTAGGTTTATGTGTAAAGTAGCTATCTAACTTGACTCCCTAGGAACACTAGATGACCTAGATAGTCACCATGCAACCCCTAGCTTTTATATCACACCCAAACCCGGCCAATGCATTTTTAACCCTAGATGGAGTTCTACCTCAAAACAAAAGAGTGGTTTGGAGTCTTACCCCTTAAACATGGTGGAGAAGCACGTGGGTGATGAAGAATCGGCCGGGCGCTCCACGCGCACACGATTGGTGTGGTGGGGGCCCTCTTATTTGGCTACCTTAATACTAAAATGGTGGACAGTCTGTGACCTATCGACAGACAGTCTGTGAAAACCCTAGTTTGCTCATTTTTTGATGGTATCTTCTTCCAAGGAGTAAAAGTTATTTTATACTCCCTACAACTCCCTTCCTTGGTACCTCTAAATAGAGATGAGATTTCTGTCTTCTCCCCTTGAAAGAAATTGAAACTCCAATTGTCATCACTCCACTCCCTTAAGCCCCTCTGTTGTAAGTTGAGACCCTTGGAAAACCTAACCCCACAATTGTTCATGTCCTTTGATTGATATTATTGCTTCCTTGTTTCATCGAGTTAAGTTGGAACGAAATGGTGATTGGTGAAGCCTTGTACCAAGAAAGCAAGAAACGGTGGAAAAGCAAGATGAAGGAGAAGAGCAGATCAAAGAAAGAAGAGCAAGACGAAGGAGGTGAAGATGAAGCCAAGACCAAGAAAGAGATGGTGGAAGCAAGATCAAGAAGAGAAGGAAATAGGAAGAATGAGATGGATCCCAAAGATGAAGTGAAGCAAATTCAACAACAACAGAGTCAACTTCATCTTCATCCTATTTCTCAATCCTTGGGTGAGCTCCTTTTGAATTCCTATCTTAATCTCTTCACACCATAGTAATATCTCCTGACTTTGTTTTCTTGCAAGATGTCATAAAGCTTCATCATCTCTACCTTTAGAACGCATCCTAGTAGATTTGAAACTCTAGGGAAACATGCAACTTCTAGTAGTGCTTTCTCATGGTGTTGACCTTTGTTTTGTTCTTGATCTAATGCCCCGTTTGGTGAGCTCCTCAATCTCTCTTTCCACCTCTAAGTTTCTTGCATTTATCTCTCTTATACATAGCACCTAAGCAACCTAGGTTTAAGAGTAGCTATCTGACTTGAACCCCTAGAAACACTAGATGAGCTAGATAATTACCATGCAACCCTACATGTATCTCACAACACCTTTAGGCACCCCAACCTGTCTGCAACATATGTTCTGCACTGTCGACTTCATGTCGAACAGTTTGACGTCGACCACCGGAGAGTATGGTGAGATACAACCGAGCATAATCACAAGTACTTGAGCGCTGACCATCCTCATGAATGGTCTATGCAACTAGAACAGACAGTCCGACGAGCCTCACCAGAAACCACAGAGCCCCTGTGCTTGAGCTCCTACACCGGCAGGCCGTCCGCCAACACTATGTGGTCAGTCCGTCAGCTCTAACAGTACCACCCTGAACCTCTGCTGACCTTGTCCAGTCCTGACGGACAGTTTGTCTGTGCCCACTGATAGTTCGCCACATCCACAAATAGTCCCTCAACCCCACAGACTGTTCTCTAACATAGCCTTTTCTGCCAAGTCCTGATAGACAGTCCGACACCACCAATAGAACCCACCAGAGAGTCGAGAGCCTCCGTCCAGTCCTTCAACCTTGAAAGACAGTTCGTGAGATGATCCTCTTAGGTCCGCCGATCGTCTGGGTCTTGTCCTGATGGACCATCCGACCCTTATGATTTTTTTTGATCGGGATCCGACCCTTATGATTAGACAGTCTATGAATACAAAGGCCCTGTCTTTTCCTAAAGCCACACCTAGCATCCTAGTACCTCACCTAATCTAAGCCACCACCTAAACTTGAACACCTGTGACAAGCATCTAACCACAGACGCATTTCATCCCAACATCTTTTTATCCTTCACACTCCATCTATTTCAATTGTTTTACAATCATGAGTCATGACATGCCACACATTATTTTTTTTGGATCAACAGAGGCAGACATGTTTCTCCGCCTTTGGAAACTATGATTAACAAAGGCATTTCAACAGAGGTGAGTGAGTTGCTCGTCTCTGTTAACTTTTGTTTACTGTCTCAGGAAAGAGTTAGTATAGTAGTGGTATCGGAAAGTTTGGTTGCAGCTAGATACACAACACTGATACAAGACATGACAAAATTGACATCAATAAGTAATCACAACATGATATTTATGAGGAGGCATCTTGAATAATGTGTGATTGGCATCGTTTACAGGGCTCTATAACCTCGAGGCAAATATTTGAGGGTACTTTCCCAATTTATATACCTTCTAATAGCCTCGAGAGATCTGTGGGCTTCCAAGAGACCTTCCTTGCTCATTGTGAAGCATCTATCGATCTTAGTAAAGTTCCTCTCTTTATCCTGGGTGGTATCCAATGTGAGTGACTTAAGTGAAGACGTGTTCTCAACAATGTATCTTGTTAGCTCGACAAGGCTCTTTGAGGAACAAAATCCTGTTATCGTAACCTTCTTGAGGCGATCATACCGGCATCCTGGCTTCTGCCTAATATCCTCTGCACCTCCACTGGATTCTCCATGTTAGCAAGCAGTTTCACACGTCCTGCGGCTCTCCTTGAATGTAGCTAGATTAGTTAGCTCCATGACCGTGATGTACTTGTACAAAAGGCGTAAGCCTCTGATGAATACGATTGAGTTGTCCTCATTCTTCTCACTTCCGCTTACATGGTATCAAAGGTTCCACGATCCACTTCTTCCGCTGCCCACATCTCTGCTCTCTTCCTGTCGCCATGAGCTCCTCGTCCGGCTCCTCGTCCGGCTCCGATGACAACTCCGACGCCGAGTCGCTCCTTCCCCACACGCTTCGCGTCCAGACCGAGCCCGCTGCTCCGTCCGTCGTCCACGGCATCAACATCCTCAACCGAGTGCCCATCATTCTCGACTTCAATGATGCCAATTACGTCGCCTGGGCTCGTTCCTTCTCCGCCATCTTCGGCCAGTACGGGCTCCGTGATCATGTCGACGGCTCTACGGCCAAGGGCGACAACGACTGGGTGCAGAACGACTGCGCCATTGTCTCCTGGTTCTACAACCGCATCTCCACCGAGCTTCTCTCCATGGTCTCCGAGGACACCGACACCGCCTACTCCATCTGGCGCGGCGTCCGCAACCTCTTCCGCGACAACAAGGACACTCGCGCCGTCTACCTCGGCGCCGAGTTCCGCAACTTCTACCAAGGCGACCTCACCGTCCTCGACTACTGCTCACGCATGAAGGTCATGGCGGATCGCCTTGCCGGCCTCGGCGCACCGGTGCCTGACAAAGACCTCATCCACAACATCGTCCGCGGCCTCAACCCCCGTCTCCATCATGCGATCCCGCACATCACCCTTCGTCGTCGCCTACCGTCGTTTCTCAAGACTCGATCCATGCTGCAGCTCGAGGAGCAGCGCATCGCCGAATCTGAGAAGATGCAGGCTGCGGCGGCCATGATCGCCCAGGCCAAGTACAAGGACGCCGGGTCCTCCTCGTCTCCTGCACCAGCTGCGACGCCGTCGGCTGCACATCTTCAGGCTGCCGCCGCCCTCATTGCCCATGCTGCACCCAGCGCGCCCGCACCGCCAGGCAACACCGGCAAACAGCTGGCCGCGCCGCCGGCTGCACATCCCCGCCCATCCGCGCCATTCTCCTCCAACAACAGAAAGAAGAAGAAGAAAGCGCCCCTACCGCCCGGCTTCTGCCCGACGATGAATCCATGGACCGGCATGGTTCAGGCGTGGCCATTCCAAGGGCCACAACGCGATCCGCCGCCCGGCATTCTGGGCTCACGACCTGCGGCCCCAGCACCCCAGGCTCACATCGCTGGCGCTACCTCCCAGCTGGATCCACAGCTGCTCGCCACGCTGAACCAGCTCTCCCTGCAGCAGCCGCAGTCCACCGGCGACTGGTTCTTCGACACCGGCGCCTCCTCGCACATGTCACGAGGCTCTGGTAACATCACTTCCCTCTCTCCCAACTCTTCCTCAACACGAATCGTTGTCGGTAATGGCACTTCTCTCCCAATTACCCACACTGGTTCTTCCTCTCTACCCACTACCTCCAATCCTCTCTTCCTGAACAATGTTCTTGTCTCTCCCTCACTCATCAAGAACCTTATTTCAGTTCGTGCTCTTACACGTGACAATCCTATCACAGTTGAATTTGACGATTGTGGTTTCTCTATTAAGGATCGGCACACCCAGGCGGTGATTCTCCGCAGTAACAGCGAGGGCGATCTCTATCCACTGCACCCGGCGACCCCTGCATCCAACCACTGCCTCACCGCCGTCTCTGCAGACTTGTGGCACCAGCGACTTGGCCACCCTGGGAACGAATCCTTCCGTCATCTTCTTTAGTCTTTTGATTTCAATTGTAATAAGGAGCCCTCACATACTTGTCATGCTTGCCGTACAGGCAAACATGTCCGTCTTCCATTTCATTCATCTACTCATAAAACTACAGTTCCTTTTGAATTGATTCACTGTGATGTTTGGACCTCGCCTGTCTTAAGCTTTACTGGATTTCAGTACTATCTTGTTCTGCTAGATGATTTCACACACTTCGTCTGGACTTTCCCCCTGCGCCACAAATCTGACGTTGCCCAACATATCATGTCTTTTCATGCTTATGCTCGTACGTAGTTTAATAGCTCCATTCGCGCTTTCCAAACAGACAATGGACGCGAGTTTGACAACTCTGTCCTTCGTCGATTCTACTCCACGCACGGCGTTCTGCTCAGGCTCTCCTGCCCCTACACTTCTCAGCAGAACGGCAAAGCTGAACGAATCCTGCGCACTTTAAATGAGGGCATTCGTGCATTGCTTCTTCACGCTGCTCTTCCTCCCGTCTTCTGGGTCGAAGCTCTCCACACCTCGACCTATCTTCTGAATCGCAAACCCTGCAAACCCCGATCACTGTCCACGCCATTTTCCCTACTCTACCACACTGATCCCGACTACATGTCACTCAGGGTTTTCGGTTGCCTGTGTTACCCAAACACCCAAGCCACAAGCTCTAATAAACTCTCACCGCGCTCTGCAGCTTGTGTGTTCATTGGTTACTCGCAGGATCACCGTGGATACCGGTGTTACAACATGTCGACGCGGAAAGTGCTCACCTCCCGGCACGTCTACTTCGATGAAACAGTCTTCCCCTTTCGATCGGGCACTGCAACAAACTCTCCAGCATCCTGTGCGTACGATCCGTGGCGTCCGGATTTTCGCGCAACAGAAGATGAGCCACCTCCACAAGCGTCGCCAACAGCGCCAGGTGCCCACGGCTCTCCGTCCACTTCGCCACGATCCCCCTCGCCAGTGCACGGTGCGCACGACTCCCCGTCGGCTTCACCACGAACACCGTCGCCAGCGCCCACCTCGTCACCAACCCCGGCCGCCCCTCAAGCCACTCACCCCATGGTGACCAGGGCGCGTGTGGGGACGTTCAAGCCCAACCCCCGCTATGCCGCGACAGCAACCACGACGACCATCTCGCCCATCCCGCGCACGGTGAATCAGGCGCTCAAGGATCCCAACTGGAACAAGGCGATGCAGTCCGAGTTTGATGCCTTGCTCGCCAATAACACGTGGGAGCTCGTTCCCCGTCCCCATGGTGCTCACATAGTCAGCGGCAAGTGGATCTTCCGTCACAAATTCAAAGAAGATGGAAGCTTTGACCGGTACAAGGCACGTTGGGTCGTCCGCGGCTTCACCCAACGCGCCGGCATCGACTACGGCGAGACGTACTGCCCGGTCGTCAAACCAGCCACAGTGCGCACGGTGCTCACTCTCGCCGCGCAGCGCCAATGGCCGGTTCACCAGCTCAACGTCAACAACGCCTTTCTTCACGGCGTCCTCGACGAACAGGTCTACGCTCGACAACCCGCCGGCTTCACCGACAACCAGAACCTGGTGTGCCGCCTCTCCAAGAGCCTCTACGGCTTGAAGCAGGCGCCTAGGGCCTGGTACCTGCGGCTGGCGACATTCCTCGGCTCGATGGGATTCTGGGCCACACGCTCTGACAGCTCCCTCTTCGTTCTGCGCCGCAACAAGGAGTCTGTGTACCTTCTCCTCTACGTGGACGACATCGTGCTCACAGCCTCCTCCAGCGAGCTGTTGCGCTGGGTCGTGAGCACCATCAACGCCGAGTTCAAGCTCAAAGACATGGGGGCCGTCCACTACTTCCTCGGCATCCAGGTTCAGCGCAACGCCGATGGATTCTTCCTCCAACAACAGCAGTACGCCCTCGACTTGCTTGATCGTGCCGGCATGACAGACTGCCGGCCCTGCGACACACCCGTCGACACCGCCGGCAAGCTCTCCAGCGACGCTGGCTCCCCTCTGTCAACTGCGGATGCCTCAGACTACCGAAGCCTCGTCGGCGCGCTTCAGTATCTGACGATGACTCGCCCCGACCTGCAGTATGCCGTCCAGCAAGCATGTCTTCACATGCACGCCCCCACAACGGCGCACCAAGGCCTCGTCAAGCGAATTCTCCGCTACGTCCGCGGCACCACGGCGCTCGGGCTTCATCTCCGGCACAACAACAACTCCGACCTCGTCGCCTACTCTGATGCAGACTGGGCCGGATGCCCTGACACCCGGCGCTCGACCTCAGGATTCTGCGTGTTTATGGGGGACTCCCTCCTCTCGTGGTCGTCAAAACGACAAACCACGGTCTCCCGATCAAGCGCCGAAGCTGAATACCGCGGCGTTGCAAACGCTGTGGCTGAGTGCACATGGCTCCGGCAGCTCCTCAGCGAGCTCGACTGCCCACTCATCAAGGCCACGATTGTCTTCTGCGACAATGTCTCCGCCTGCTACATGAGCTCCAACCCAGTGCACCATAAACGCACCAAGCACATTGAGCTCGATGTGCACTTCGTCCGGGAAAAGGTCGCTGTTGGCCAATGCCAAGTTCTTCAAGTACCCACGACACAGCAGCTCGCCGACGTCATGACTAAGGGCCTACCGACGGCAAGCTTCAGAGAGTTCCGAGACAGTCTGTGCGTCGCCGGCAACGACGCTCACACTGCGGGGGGGTGTTAGCAAGCAGTTTCACACGTCCTGCGGCTCTCCTTGAATGTAGCTAGATTAGTTAGCTCCATGACCGTGATGTACTTGTACAAAAGGCGTAAGCCTCTGATGAATACGATTGAGTTGTCCTCATTCTTCTCACTTCCGCTTACACTCCAACAATTGAATCGTGCCTCAAGCCATCCTGTTTTAACTGCATTTAAGGTGAAGTGGTGAACTATTATATATATATAAGTAATTCACCGTAAGTCATGTGGACGCACATATACCTGCCTTCTTTTTTTATACATATATTGTGTTGAAGAGTTTGCGTGTACTGAACTACTGATATGCATGTTTTCATCTAAAACTAGACTAGAAGCATATGCGAGAAAATTTGCATGTATAAAGCTGATCACCAATTAAACAAAGTCACCACAGCGTGGTTTTATATCATAAAAGGGCTCAAGGGGATAAATAGGACTTACACGCAGCGCAAACGATTCCAAGGCAGGAGAAGCATCCATAAATGAAATCAGAGAAAAGAAATCGTAGCTGGGGGAAAATATCGATTTTCCAGAAAGTGTGATGTCCAAGGACTTGAGGTGGAGGAATTTTCCAGGCGCCATTGGAGTGTTGACGGTCTATGCAATGAAAAGTCTCCAGGAGTAACCATGTTCTAAGTTATTATATATCTTAAACATAGCCAAGTCAAACTTATAGAGATTCACATACCTCAGTATGAGACAACAGGTTAAGTGATTCAACATTTGGCGCAATGGATGGGAGCTTGGTACGAGCATAGAGGATCATGCCACGATGTAGGTAACCCCACAAATGCATGTCTCTCGATTCAAACTTGTCACCAAAAAACATTTGGACAGCAGGAGACCCTCCATAATGAAAACCAGAGAGCTTTGGAGCATTGATCTCTATAGCCTGCAACATTTTGCATGCCAACACCCTTAGGAAACTGAGCTTAGATAAAGTGCAAGGTATCTGCAAGCGGACTATCTCATTGCAGGAGAGCATTTCCAATTTCACCAGAGCACAAGAATGGGAAAGCAAGCATCTCAATTGCTCCTCGTTAATGAGGACCCAATGCAGAACCAAACAAGTCAACCTTGTCAAATAACCAAATGTCTTGGGGCGAAAAGCACAGCTACGAAGGCGAAGATACTGAATGGACCTTCCAATAATTTCGCTGCATAAAAGTCCACAAGGAAAGTTGTACTCTGTCTTCATTCTTAAAGATAGCTCTAGGACAAGTTCTTTGATGCGAGATTTGGCAGCCATCTGAAGCCAACTGTCAAGATAATGAGCATCTATACTTGCACAAGCAAGTTTAAACGTCTCCAGCCCAATGCCAGAATGATTCTTGAGAATGTGGTCAATGGTATTCACGAGATAGCTTTCTCTCTTATCAAGTTTATATGATTCCCCGTGTACAGTTGATGTCTCTTCATTCAAACCCAACTTTGTGTTGGTTGCTGCGAGATAGAAGGAGAGCGCCGGCAAGTCGACCGAGTACACTTTCTTTTCGAAAATAATCTATCCTTAATATTAAAGAGGTAAAATTTCTGACACTAATTTTTTCGTCCAGCCCTCACTTTCCTACTCTTTTAGGATCTGAAAGCGAGTCCTCGAGATTTCCTACAGGTCGATGTGTTGGAGTTAAAGTTAAAACAGAGTCGACCGACTGAAGTTGATTTATTGTGAAAGAAAAATACTGTAGATTCTAGCTGATAAGCCAGGAATGCGTTCTCCTCGGCCGCGTTCCAGTTTGGGAGGAACCGGCAGCGGCGGCGCGACGCAGCTAGAAGCGGCGCGGGACAGAGCGGCTCGGGGCAGCGATGGTGCAGCGCATGGAGCTCGGGACGGCGCAGCGAGGAGCAGAGTTGCTCGTGCCCACTGGTGCCCAAGGCGGCGGCTAGGAGCAGGGCAAGCTCGCTCGGCGTCACGTGATCTTCCTGCCACACACCATCGGTGAGTCCTCCCCGATCCAATGATGCCGCTTAGCTCAATCCACGTCGTTGCCGTCTCCGACCGGAACTTTAACATGCGAACCAAGGGCCTCGAATTCGGCATCATCCACGGAACACTCTCTGACCGCAAGTCGGCATCATCCTTCTTCCCGGACGGAATCGCATCGCATCCCCGTACGCCGAAGACCCGATTCGACCGTCGCTGCAGGTGAGCTCGCCGACGGCCACACTTCCCTATCCACGCAGACTGCATGGGCGAGCCCGCACGGAGGTGAGCAAGTTTCCTGAGCCTGCCTTGCCTTCTCTCTCATCTCCTCTCATGTTGCTTCGCTAATGAACGGTGGAAGGTGAGGGGCAGAAGAAGGTGAGGTGATTTTTTTAGTTGAAAGTCTATTGGCCTAGACATATACTATTGTTTTTTTCTTCCATTGCAACGCACGGACATCTTTGCTAGTCATAAGAAAAAGATATCTTATAGTTATAGGTAGGGAGTATGTTCCACGCTGCAAAGGGGCCAAATCGACCACGCCGGACCGCAGCTGGTTTGGTAGGATCGGTATTCGGTAACCTATTTGTAAAGGAGTTTTTTTTTTTGGTTAGGTTACGATTTGAGTTGTGAGCTAGGACATGGATATAGGAGTAAGTTGTAGGACTGTTATGATAAAAAAAAGTTGTATCTCAAGGGACATGGTTTATCACTATACTAGAGAATATGATAATGATAGGACAAGGACAAAAGTCCGTCCGAACGGACTCCCACCTGTTCGTGTCTGTACCTGTATAGTCCGCATGCGTTGTCGTTCACTGGTTCATTCGCGCCTAGAAAATATCAGTCACCGCTCCTCTCCCTCTCGTGCCTCCATGCCTCTGTTTTTTCTCTATCTCGCGCGCCTCCATCGCTACTCCCTCTCTCTCTCTCTCTGTGCGGTGTGGGTGAGCGTCCTGGTGCTCACTACTACACAAAAATCTTCTGGGAGGCATTTGAAATTGGCCTCCGAGGCGGTTGGGCCGGTTGCCCGCCTCGGTTATTCATGGTAGGGCAGCCGGCCCAGCAACCGCCTCGGTTAATGCTTAACCGAGGCGGTTGCCCTAACACAACATTAACCGAGGCGGTAGCCTCAAAATAACCTCCCCGGTTAATAAATATTAACCGAGGCGGACGCTTAAGGCTACCTGCCTCGGTAAATCATTTACGGAGCCGGTTATTTATAATGTGTCTGCCTCCATAAATTAGTTCACCTCGCTAACAAATTTCCCGCACTCATGCCCGACAGGTGCTGCAGCGCCAGGACCCACAACACCCTGTTCTCCGTGCCTAGGATGGCAAAACAACAGGCATCGCACCCATATTACCAAAACAGCTATGACGTGGCGTGCTTATAGTGGCCACGAGCTTGGCTTCCACACAATGGGCCACACAAATAGCGACCACACCACTGCGCCATGAAAAATTGCGCCGCCCTTTCACCTGACGCGCCCACACCGCCTTGGCACCCGCGCGGGATTTTGCATCCGTCGAAGACCTGGATCGCTGACGTGGAAGTCTAGACGGTCTGATCGAAGCCCAAGCAAATCCATCTCAACCGTCCAATTCGCTTGTGCTTCTTCACTGAGATATCTCCCCCCCTCTCTATCTCGCACGTCGCTCTCCCTCACTCTCGAGTACGAAGGCCGCGCTCCCTCTGTCTCTCGCACGTACGATGCACGCTCTCTCTCTCTCTCTCTCTCACATACGCGATGCTCCTTCTCCCTCCACTCCGGCTGTCCCTCCACCTCCACCTCTAGACGGTCCTCCACCTTCACCTCCGGCCGGCCCCCAACACCTCCACCTCAGGCCAGCCCCCTCCGCCTCCACCACCGGCAGGCCCCCTCCACCTCCAGCACGGCGGCGCCCTACACCTCCACCCGACGGCGGCTCGCGAGGGTGTGGCGAGCAGGGCCCGGCCCCGGCGGCAGTGGCTCGGCCACAGCGGTGGCTCACGAGGGCGCGGCGAGCGGAGTCCCGGCCTCGGCGGTGGCTCACGAGGGCACGGCGAGCGGCGGTCCTGCCCCGGCAGTGGCTCACGAGGGCGCCGCGAGCGGGGGTCCTGCCTCGGTTGCTGCTCACGAGGCCTCGGCGAGTAGGGGCCCGGGGCCGGCCCTGGCGGTGGCTCTGCCCTAGCGGTGGCTCGCGATGGTGCGACGAGCGGGGGCCCGGCCCCGGCGGCTCTTCTCGACGCTAGCAGATCCGGCGAGTGGTGGCCACGGTGCATCGATGGGCGATGGCAGAGCCCCAGCGGCGCTTCTCGGAGCCAGCAGATCCGGCAAGTGGCGGTGCGGGGCGTCGATGGGCTTGGTGGGCCTCATGGATGGGCTCACTGGGCTCGTCGATGTTTATTTTTTATTTTTTAATATATTAACCAAGGTGGTCTGCTTAGGTTGACCGCCTCCGTTAATGGGCATTAACCGAGGTGGTTGCCTTATGCCGACCGTCTCGGTTAATCGATTACCGAGGCGGTTGGCTTGCCCGCCTCAGTTAATTGTTTTTGCCCGTCTCGGTTAAGTTTTCTGCAGTAGTGGCAGTGGCCTTGGCACGAGTGGGCCACAACGCGAAGGCCTGAGGGGCCCTCAACACGCAGGCGCAACAATGCCGACGGCCGTGGTCACAGGCGGACCAGCGCGACATGGCCGGCACGAGTGGCTCCCCGGCGGATCTGGCTCCCCCTCTCCCAGTCATGCGGGCAATGCCTCCTTGCCGCATCACGCAGCCGCCGCTGTCGGCCCGCCGCCTACAAGCGCCGCCGGGTCGCTGCCTTCGGTGAATTCCACACACCGACGAGCCTCTATTCTCCCAAGTAGCAAGGAAATGTTGAGCTGCGCTGAAAGTGCATGTTTTTAAGTGTTTATAATGTTTCATAGGTGTGTTGCAAGTGCTTCATATGGATGTTGCAAAAGTAGATTGGGATGTTGCACATGTTACATATGTTGCAAGCGTTTGTTCAAAATGTTTCATCTGTCTTAAGACGTATGTTGCAAGCGTTTTGATCTGGATGTTGCATATGTTTTACACATATGTTGCAAAAGTATGTTCCAAATATTTCATCTGTTTCAGTGTTTTGTTACAGCATGTGTTTTCATGTTGCAAGTGTTTTATCTGGATGGTGCATATGTTATAGTGGCTATACACGTATGTTGCAAGTGTATGTTCCAAATATTTCAACTGTTTCAGATGTATGTTGCAAGTGTTTTATCTAGATGTTGGATAAGTTACAGAGGTTATACACATATGTTGCAAGCTCATGTTCCAAATATTTCACATGTTTCATACGCATTTTGTAAGAAATGCTTCATGTAGCAATGGTTTAAGCAAGGGCAGGCGGAGGCGGTGGGCGATCACCACATGCATGTGCAGCACCAGCATGCGAGCAGCAAGCATAGGCGCACAACAACATGTGAGCAGTAGCACGCAAGCAGCATGAGAGCAGCGGCAGGCGGGCATGTTTAGCAGCAGGCGCGGGCCGGCAGGCGCAGCAGCAGGCCGAGCCCCGCCCAAACCATAATCGTTCCATGATATATACAGCGGCGGGCCTCATAGTATTCAAGTGTACTCAACTGAATACCCAAATTTTATAGCGCCCTGGTGGACTCAGGAGTCGAGACTGGCGACAGACCAGCAAGGGCGATACAACGTGACCGCGTGTGCGACTGCGAGGCGGCGACACCACGTGCATGGGCTGCACCCGCACAACGCAAGGCGGCAACTGGCAAGGGCGCCACGTTGCAGCAGCGCCCGCACCGTGCAGCTAGGCAATCACAGCGCCGGCCACCAACAACCAGCACCGCAACATAACTCAACACCTGTGCGGGGCCGGGGAGCTTCTGAATTGACTTATTGCTGATTAAAGGCCTTTTTGGTTGGTGTGTAGTTTGCCATGCCTGATTGTCAAAGAAAGTATGGCGAGCAACATCGAAACCACACTTATGATAAAGTTTGACATAAAAACGAGTCTAGCATACGTGGGACAAGGTACTAAGATGGCATATCATACTCGTGGCAGTAAACCAAACAGCTACCGAAAAAACTATGGTATGACTAACTTTTGGCGTGGCAAGCTATGGTCATCAACCAAACAAACTTAAGTCTTGACATTTCTGCCTTCTAGATTGGGTCACTTGTCTAGGTATTCCAAATTATAAGTTATTCAAACTTTTTTGGAGGATCAAAGCATCTTAAATTTGACCAAAATTATAAAGAGAATTACAAAGATTTATAACAATATAGTATAAAATTATAATTAATGAAGAATCTTATTATACTTATTCGGTATCATATAATGATACTCATTTGATATCATAAAATATTATTATTTAATTATATAAATTTTGTCAAACATGAAATGCTTTGTCTCTTTAAAAATGTTGAAGTAAACTTTTAATTAAAGTATGGAGGGAGTATTAATAAGTCGTTCAGCTCATCATGGCCTCGACGACAGCACGAGCGATTTGGCTGGAGCCGACCTTGCGGCCACCGAACGATTCTGGGTTGGACGGGCAGGGCCACACACTACAAAAAAAAAAAAAGAAAAGAAAAGGAAAATCAAACTGATGGCCATGGAGAGGAAGGGAGGAAAAAAAGATTTCACAATTGCAGTATAATATCTCAAACTAATTAGTGCGTTAAAAATAATGAGATATAAGTGTATGAAAACTATTGCAAAAATTCAAACAACACTTATCTCTAAGAAAAACAATTGAAAAGGAAAATTGAACTGGTAAAAAAATCTGTAGCAAATCTTTAATGATATATTTCATTTTTAATCACCAGTACATTATTCGACATACATTGAGGCCCTGTTTGGTTGAGCTGTGGCTGTGGGAAAAAGCTGCTGTGGGCTGTGAGCTGTGGAAAAGCTGTTGTGGGCTGTGAGCTGTAGAAAAGCTAAAAGCTATTTGGTTAAACAAGTATAAAATATACCTTTTATCTTTATCTCTCTTGAAACAACTATGGAAGAGCTTTTTATTCCACCAATTTCGAAAAGCAGAAAGCCAAAAGCCAAAAGCAGGGTCAACCCAGCTTTCAAAAATGAACTACGGAAAAACAGCTGCTTCTGAAAAAGCATCCTCCAAAAGCAGCCCCTTTGGTTGGGCTTTTGGCTTTTGGGGCCAAAAGCCAAAGCCAAAAGCCCAACCAAACAGGGCCTGAGTCACTGTCTATGATGCATAACAAGCTGAACATATGTTCAATTCATCACAAAATGAATCTAAAAAAATCATCACGAAATGAATAACGAAGTGAAAGATTGTATTTAACACTTGCAGGCTGCGAACAGACAGAGCCCAACAACCAGGAACGGAGCATAGAAGGTACGAGTTCGACACTCGGTTAGCCCATAAACTTTAAGAGGAGAAGACTAGCTGGCATTGGCTCTTTGCTTTAGGGACAGTCGATCAAGGGGATGAGGAAAGGCTTTTGGCCACGGATAAAGACTTTCGGCATAGAAGGTTACGGCATAATAACCTGTGAGATTTGGATGGGACAAAGCACAAAAATGGCTTTAATTTCTATTTTAATAATGTTGTTTTTTACAATGAATTCTTTTATCTCTAAGACACGTTGTGTGAGCTACGCAGTTCTACTTCATTTGTCAAATCCGGTACATTGGTATGGACGCTCGCACCTGCACTCCATCTCCCCCTGCGCATCTGCATCCTGCGCCGGCCTATGTAGGGCCCGCGCCGTCTGACTACACGTGGGGAGTCCCCTCTCGCGCCCCTCCGCTTCTCACGCGTATGCACGCGGCCAGTAGCTGCAGCATGTGACTACAGCAGGTGGCTACGCCAGCATCCAGAAGAAGGCGAGGGGCGGCGAATGCCCAGCTGACACCGGGAGGAGGAGGAGGAGGAGACACCGAGGTGAAGGTGAGGCTGCGGAAAAGCGAAGACAGAGATGCAACACCCAATCTACTTTGAAACATCCAGATGCAACACTTGCAACATACGTCTGAAGGCAGACGAAACACATGAAACATGCATATGAAACACTAGCTGCAACACCAAATCTACTTTTGACACACCTAGATGAAATACTTGCAACATACATACGAAATAGCTGAAGCACTCAAAACATGCATATGAAACACTTAAAAAACACACCTGCAAACACTCTTCATATGTGTGAAAATATGTGCAACATCCATATGAAACACTTACAAACATACGTCTGGAAAACGAGATGAAATATTTGGAACATACACTTGAAACATACGTGTATAGCCACTGCAACATGTGCAAAATTTCGATCTAGTTTTGCAACATCAAGATGAAACACTTGAAACATCCAGATGAAGCATCTGAACCATTTGAAATATACTCTTGCAACATGGGCTTTGCTTGGACAAATGGAGGCACGTTGGCGTGGAGGTCGAGGGCGGCGCATGGACCTCGCTGTGCGGTAGCGGCACAGGCAACTCGTCGGCGGGCGTGGCATCACATGAATCGTGTCCCCCTCGCCTGCTTGCTGCAGCATCCGTCGTGGAGGCTAGCTATCTTGGCGGAGGCGGCTGCGGCTCCCCAGCTCAGTGGAGGCGGTCGCGGAGGCTAGCTGGCTCGGCGAGGCAGACTGGGCCCGATGGGGAATGCAGCACGGCAGGGGCGTGGTGCTACGGGGGACCGACAGCGGCGATGCGGAGTGGGGTGGGTGGATGGGCACGGCGACGCATGGAGGAAATTGCGTAGCGAGCATCGGGGCACGTGGACAGGACGAACATATAGGGTCGCTAGGCAAGCGGCGCGTGCGGGAGTGAGCGGAGAGAGACGTCCGTCCGTCCGAACGTCTTAATTGAATAATTATATTGATTTAATATTTGTGATAACATTTGATTAATTAGGACCACATCATGCTCATGTATCGTGGCAGTGGCACATCTTGTATTTCTGTCCCCGCCAATGTATCCATGACTGTCTTGATAAGTATCACGTTAATTACGTATGTTTGGGATTGATCTTTACATGTCTTTAGTAAGATCTTAAAAAAACTTGTTTGCTTGAGCTACTTTTCAGCCATAGAATAGGATTTTCCTCTCACAACATTTTAGCGTAAGCATTAGCATAAGCCAAATTTCAGCATAAGCGAACATGGTGCTGCAATTTGGCTTATGCTGATGCTTATACTGAAATATTGTGAGAGAAAAACAATATTCCATGGCTGAAAAGTAGCTCAAGCGAATAGGACGCTGGTTTTGTAACCTTTCAAAAAAAAAAACTATCGGGTATGAAAAAATACACTCACTAACAGTTCTATTTTATTTGTTTGTTCCTAGTCAGTCAGGGTATTACATTGTAGGGAGAAACTGCATGCTACTGCAACACTGCAACTTTACAACTGCAGCACGGCTAGTTTGATAGTACCATGCATGCATGCATATGATAGTGTCCACCAGTGCATTCTTGGTGCATTGTTCTCAACATACTACTACAGCAGGATCAGAAGCGCAACTACAATATGACTTCACTAACAAGTAGCTTGCATTGTCAGTTCTAGTATTCACTTTCCACATGGGGTCGGGCTGAGCTTCAGTTCACTCCTGCACAAAGGGCATTCCTGATACCCCGTGAGAAGGTGCTGCTCCAAGCACCCGCTGTGGAAGATGTGCGAGCACCGGGGCCACGCCGCCAGGCCTCCTCCTTCCTTGAGCACCTCGCAGCAGATCGGGCAGTCTTCCCCGGTGACCCTCCTCCGCTTCGTTGGCCGCACGTCGTCCTCCGACCTGAGGAGCGCGGGCAGGTGGAGCTCCGTGGCGATGTCAAACTCAAAAGGCGTGGGCAGCGCCACCGCCCCGTGATCGCCAGCCACGGACTCCAGCGCTTCGCACATGCGCATCATGCGCGCCGGCGTGAAGTCGCCGGGCCGGAGTATGCCCACGTCGACGCTCACCAAGAGACACGTGGCCCGTGCCGGGACGAGGACCGGCACCGTCGTGACCGACCACAGTGTCTGGAGCTGCGCGCTGAAGCGGGCGGGGTAGACCAGCGACGCCAGCACGGCGCCGGCGAATCGCAGCGAGCTGCTCACCGTCGTCGTCACCGGATCGGAGGCGGAGGCCAAAGGAGAGGGGAGGACGAAACGGAGACGTGCTTGTTTGGGGCCCAGGATGTGCATGTCGACGCCGTCGCCGTCGCCTCCGCCGCTCTGCGTCCGCAAGAAGCGGGTGTAGCGGTAGTCGACGATGATTTCGCCGCCGCAGCCGTGATGACACTGACACTGACAGAGTGGCGCCGAGGAAGTGGTGAGCTTCATGAAGCAAACCGTGCTCTGCACGGTGGCGATCCGCGCCGGCTGCCCAAGGAACTTGCATGTCGCCGCCGCCACGTCGCCGTTCTTGACCTTCGGCACCTCGTCGTCCTCTTCAAACTCGCTGTCCATATCGACGTCCTCGTCGTCAGTGTCGTCGTCCTCGTCGTCGCTGCTGAAGTAGTGGTCCTCGTCGCTCAGATCGTCCTCTTGGTCGCCGAGAACCGCGCCTTCGTTGCCCCTTTCGTCTTCTGATGTGGGCGGCGGATCAACAACGCCGCCGTCAAAAACGTCGTCGCCAACAAGCACAGATGACCCAGCCACAGCGGCCTCTTCCGCCGACGCGGTAATCTCGATGCCCTGCATGGCCATGTGCGCCACGCACAGTCGTCTGGCTGCTCCTGGCTTCCCGGTGACCCGGTGTCGCCTCGCCTCGCCCCGGCCGCCTCAGCTCTCCGGGAAGGCTGTATGCAGGATCGGAATGATGAAGAGAGAGTTTAGATGCAATCGGCAACTGGAAATAACGACAGGCATACCGCATATTTATGGTGCTCGTTGGTCCGGGGCCGGATCGGAGGATGGCTGATGTTTGAGTCCGATACCGGGCCAACTCTTGCATCGTTTCGGAGTAGCTCCACTCGGACTCCGATTTATCACTTATTGGCCACCGACATTTTTGTTTTGTCTTGGGCAAAGCTCTTTATGTGCAGTTCTTTTTTTTCTTAAGGAGTGGCACAATTTTAAATTACATGTTAAGCATGTGCACCGTGAGAAAAAATAGCCTGATTTGAATATTTTTTTGGTACCTGGTTAGAGCATCTCCGAGAGACTCTTTATATCTTCGGAAACGCTTAGGCACGAGCGTTCGTCCCGTCGGACACGGCTCCCAGTCCTACCTCCTGCACAGCAAACCAACCTCTCAAAAAAAAAATCCCCACTCCGCTCATCCGCCTGTCACGGTGTGGCTGAGCATTTCTGGGCTGCTCATCCGTCTGCCCCACTGCGCCCCCTTCCCCCACCATGCCCTGTCCCCCGTCGCGGTGTCGCGCCGTGCCCTTCCCCCCGCCGCGCCGCACCCTATCGCTAGTTGAGCCGTGCCCATTCCCTGCAAGCGGACGGCGTTGGACGACTGCGGTCAAGCGAGCAGTGGTGCTAGAGTAGCAGCAACAGGGCCATGCCGACGGGCGCGAGCCTGGGCCGCAAGCAGGCGTTGGAGAATCGTAGGAGGGCCACGCTGCTGCTGCACCGGCGAGCTCCATGTGCCGCCGTCGACCTCCGTGCTGGCGTCGAGCTCCGCAACGACAAGCGTCCATTCGTCCAAGGAAGGTGACATTGTGTTGAAAGCGCATGTTGCAAGCATATGTTTTAAGTGTTTCAGATGTTTCAAAGGTATGTTGCAAGTGTTGCACGCGGATGTTACAAAAGTAGATCAGGATATTGCATATGTTGCAATGGTTATACCTGTATGTTGCAAGCTTCTGCTCCCAATGTTTTATCTGTTTTTTCTAGACGTATGTTGCAAGTGTGTTTATTTGGATGTTGCATATGTTTCACACATATGTTGCAAGTGTTTTATCTAGATGTTTTGTATGTTTTACAACGGTTTTCAAATGTTTTTCATGTGTTTTTGCAAGTGTTTCAGATGCATGTTTCAAATGTTTCATCTGCCCTCAAACATATGTTGCAATTGTTGCATCTGGATGTTTTAAAAGTAGATCGGGTGTTGCATCTCCCTCCTCGCTTTCTGCTACTTCACCTCGGTGTCTCCTCCTCTCGGTGCCAGCTAGGCATCCGCTGCCCCCTCTTCTCGATGCTAGTGGCGTTCAGGGTGGCGCGGGCCCTGCGTGGGTGCGTGATACGGCGTGGGAAATGGCTGCAGGCGTGGGGCGTACGTCCAGACGCCTTGTCCGTCCGGACGTCCCGTCCATCCGGACGTCCAGGTGCTAGCAAACCTGTTATGTCTTTTCTAATTTACACGAATAGAGATTTTGGTGAAGAAACAATCTCTAACAGCTGTTTCAATTGGATATCCAAATATAGATATCCTATATTCTAGATTTTTCGTTAGCCAAAAATAGAGAGCAGGGATGGCTCTCTAAACTGCGCACAGGATGGCTGAGCCAGGCTGGCTGGGCCGGCTCGGGCTGGTTGCTCTCTCTCCCCTTTTCTATTTCTATCTTCAGTTTCTATTTCTATTTCACCAACACTAGTACCTTATGTGTGGTCCACGTAGGTCAACCTTAGGGGGTCATTGGTCAAGCCAGGGCTTGGGCCCACACACAACAAGCATTTTAATTAAGGGTTGATTATTGTTTTGTTAACAATACTTGAAATCCGTAAGAAGTAACTCAGGGTTTGATTAATGCAATGCTCAAGCATTTATGTTTAGGTTTCTACTTGTGCATCTAGAGGTGGTTTCCTGGCATGGTCACTCACCAAGCAAGGTCTTTTAGGAAAAGTTTTTGAAAGTTGTGATTTTTGGGTTTGGGATTTTCAGGGATGTTACACCTCCCCTCTAAGGTGTGCCCACCATACATTCAAATCTGAGCAACATGAATCAACATTCCCACTATTATCAACTTTTATGTTGTTTAGTTATGTTCACATCTACCTTGGGTACGAACCTCACACCTCCCCTACTTGTCGAGCCTGACCATCTTGACCGATCTTGCTTGGTCACCGTTGTTCCAATCATCTAGCCAATCTAGCTTGGACCTCTTCAACATCTCCTTGGTCCCACGACAAACCAAGGCCTTAGGCCTAACTCAATCAAAAAGACTAGTCTGATAGGTGAGGGCTGACCAACCTTATATATTGTATTCTCCCAGCATTAATTACCAATGTGGGACTAATAAACCTAACAGGTGGAGGCTGACGGGTGGGCCTAGGGGCCGAGCAGCTTGCAGGTGGGGCCGGTCGGCCCCTCCTAGCAGCCCCTCGACTCCTGCTTTGGTGTGGTGTCCTCTAGAGTCCTCTGGAACCTTCTGGTGCCCGTTTTGCGGCGGATAAGCATGATTAATTCTAACATGTAGGTCCACCTTGATGGTTTTCTGGATAAACCCTATAGAAAATACAAATTCACCAAAACTCATGGAATTTGTTAGTTTAAACCCCTAGAGCTTTGTTGGTAATCACAATTGTGCCCTTATGCATATTTTATTGACGATTTATAATGGTTGTTAACTACCATCAACAAGCTCCCCCAAACTTAACCTTTGCTAGTCCCTTAGCAAAGCTGAACTCAGCAAAAAAAGGATCAGGAGTTGCTACGATGCTTTCACTCCTCAAAAGTACATATGCGTTCAAACAAGAATTCTCCTCCGGATTAGAATAAACTGATCTGACTTCAAGCTTACCCATATTACCTTCAACCATGGGGCTTCTTAGTCTTCACTTCAGTCTTGAGCAATTGAAAGACAGAACGATTAAGTCAAGCACGATGTCTCAAGTTCTTTGCTCAACTATTATTCTAGAGTTTTTATAAGTTTTCAAAATAAAACTCAGAAATTTCATTGTATGACACTCTCAAGTCTCTTAATATATGTGGTATTTGTGGATCCTCATCAAGGCAATAAAGATGTTATGCCTTTTTCTCTTCGTACCACTAAGATTTATGTTGAGTTCATAGGTTGGGAGAAAGCTAGAGCATACTCGCAATGTATATATTGTAAAGTCAAACAATGGATCCAAAGAGAGTTGAGTCATACAATCAAATCAAGATGTGCGTGTGTGTGGAATATATGGTGGATATATATGGTGGCTAATCCTAATTCTACTTTGCTCCTTGAAAACTTATCTCTCTTTTAAAACTTAGAAACACTTGCTAGAGAGCAGGGGCAATCTTATTCATCTCTATTTTTTAGGCTGACATCTAAGTACCCATTGTTTTAAATATCTTGGACACTTGTTCATTTTTTCTCAACTCTTTTTTTCTTTTCTTTCCTTTTTTATGAATAACTTTTGCATAGCCCCATGCCTCTTTTCTGCAACAAAACTTTTGAGAGATAGCAACAAGAATTTAGAGCATTTATTTGGTGGATGGAAAACCTAATAAACATGTTTTTGTGTTCACCCCCAGTTTAGAAGTAGAACATTTTTGGGTGGATCTAGATGGAAAGCATGTTTTTTTGCCTACCCCCAGTGTAGGAGTAGTGCATATATGGGTGGTGTGTATGTGATCTTGATTTTAAGAGCATGACAAACCTCTCATAAGGGTCAACAAAGCTTGACAAAACTCAATGCAAAAGCAAGCAGCATATATGTGGAAGTTTCCTAGCCTAAATAACATGTATGACTCTGGTAGGAATTGAAGCTTTGTCATACAGGAACTCATCATGTAGCATTTTGGTGTTTTTCAAAAGATAAATCTCTAGAACTTTAGTGTCACTTAGAAAAAGATAAATAGCAGCTCAGACCTTCTCATATCATATCCATCAATTACCTAGACTTAGATCAAGCATATGCTACCCACGAGTTTCAAGTTCAGGGTAAATTCTTATATCAAAATAGTCTTATCCAAAACTTGGTAGAATTCGAGGCTGAAAACTAGGTACTTGAAAGGAATTATGACAGAGCAACTATTCATCATTTCCATTATAAGAGATTATCTTCAGAGTCCTTTTATTTATTTAGCTCTTTTCTTTTTTTAAGAAAAATCGAACTAGAAAGAAAACTAAACACACTTTTTATTTTGTTTTCAAGTTTTAAGATCACACCTTATAATATACATAACTAGCTAAGATAAATTTTATTTTGTTATGCATCTTTTTATTTCTTTATCTAATATAAAGCAAGCATACTAATAGTAAAACTAAAGGAAGGAAATACTTAGCTAGATACAAAGGGGATGCTCCTCCCCCAAGCTGGATGTTGCCGTGGTTGATTGTCTAATGTTGATTGATCTTTCTTAGAGCGGGTTTGTCGGCGTATGTCCTTCTCATCCACGAGTTGAGTGAGATGAAGACAACCGAGTGAACTTGCTCTTGATCATGTGAATCATCCTACAAAATACTCCAACAAGAACAAACTCGTGGCTCGATTAAGATAAGGGGTTAGCGGTTAGCCATTTAGAGATTTGTTCTTGTGGGTTAGTTAGATTCTCTAATGGCGGAATTTTAACAGGATGTCTATCTAATATTTTTGAATTTTCTATATTTAATATGCAAGAAAGAAAATATGTAGGCATAGTATATATATCGGTCAATTACCTAGACTTAGATCAAGCATATGCTACCCATGAGTTTCAAGTTCAGAGCAAATCCTTATATCCAAACAATCTTATCCAAAACTCGGGAGAATTCAAGGCTAAAAACTAGATACTTGAAAGAAATTACAACAGAGCAACTATTCATCATTTCCATTCAAGAGATTATTCTTAGTCCTCTTTATTTATTCATCTCTTAAAAATAAATTAAAGCAAACTAGACACACGTTTTATTTTGTTTTTAATTTTACTAGATCACACATTATTACTATAGCTATATATATTTATTATAAAGATAACTTTTTATTTTGTTTCATTCATCATTTTCTTAACTATTGAAAAGAAACTAAAATCTAAAATGAAAGGAGAAAGAATACGTACCTGGATACACGGGAGTGCTTCTCTCCTAAGCTAGCTCTTTCGGTGAGGGTTCGGTATTGTAAGTCCTTCGAACCGGACTTCTTCTTGTGAAGTTTATTAATACTTCAGTTTGTTCTGAAGATGAAGATTCTTGTGATGATGCCTCTAATGGTGATGTCACCTTCTTCCGCCAAACCTGTCTTGATTTTGAGTTTTGATTTTGGTTTGATAGGTTCAGGACCTTCACTTATAGAAATTGGGGAATCAATTTCCCCACACTTTGCTTGAAGTGTGTCCTGCTATAAAACAATGTAGAGATCAAGTGCATAGGCTTTGTTGGTGGGAAAACACCAACAGAACCAAAACTTTACTTATTCTTCTCTAAACTTAGGCACATTGAACAAGATGAAGTTGATGTTATGTGCTTTGTTCAATTATAACATAGGTGGTAAGATCAGAAGGTTGAGCATGAATGTAGTATTTAAGTTCATTTGGCAAAAAAGATTGAGTTGCTTAACCATGGAAGGATTGTCTATCTGTGCATAATGTATCAATCTTCACATGATTATGACTATCAGCTTCCAGAGATAGGATGCGCATTTTTTTAGTTTATTTGGTTAAGACTATGGTCACAAGAGAGTGGTGCTAGAAGGAACCTTGAAGAACTAAACATGTTGAGTTAATCATGTTGAATCAAGTAGAACTGTAACTCAAGCATGTTTGTTTCTTATTTGTGTGCCTACCAGAATCAAGGAAAAACTTATTAAATGATGACCATTTACCTTAGGAGGTTACCTTTGTCATTGAAGCGTGATGTCACCATATGACAAAGGGTAGATAACTCATGATGGTCCTTCCCTTTTGCTTGAAGTTTTCCTTTTTTTGGCTAGCCTCGCATCTTGAGCTGTTCATGAGCTTCTTGTCTCCTAGATTACATCCTTTCTTTCTCATCCTTTTGTCATGCTATCTTTCTACTCTTCGATTTTTAACACCTTGTTAGACCTTTTTCCTCACACATTGTTTTATGCTTGCAAAGGATCAGTGGATAACACATACCCAAAGGAATATACAATTTTGAAACACGGGTTGTTTGTCTAGGATTTTGTAATTTCCCTCTATGCTAATGAAAAGATGGTGTTAGAATTATTTTAGCTTAGTTTTTGTTTATCATGTTCTGTACAGGCATGGCTCAAGGCAAAGGTAACTTGCAGCTAAATACAAAGCAAATGACCATGAATGAGTTGTGTCTTCTTTGCACAACGTTATTAGAGTTCATCATGTACCTTGCTTCATCTCCGATTTAAATTCATCTCTTGACTTACCCAAATTGATTTGAGAGTTTCTTGTAGGGGTTAGTCCAACAAAATAACCAGTATCTACTAAAGCATACTTTCGGCTCAAAAAATCAACCTAGACACCATGTCTAATTTGATTTAGGAAGACATTTTAACCTAAGCACCTCACTTAATTTAAAAGCCTTTAGAAGAAAAATCAGCACAACTTTTGGTTTAAACTAAGCACCATGCCTAATTTAAAAGGTGTATGAAAATACTCCAAACCTTAAGTATACTATGGCAAACAAAGGTAGCATGAAAGCATTATAGAGATTTATTCAATTAGAGATGAAAAGAGCATGATTATTATTGAGCATGATTTAAAGGTAGAGACAACCAAGATGAATTAGCAACATGGTATAAGATTTTTCAGAGAAGCCCATCCCCCAGGCTTGAATTTTGCAAGGCAAAACCAAATTTGGATAAATGTGATTCAATGCTGCATGATGATTGGTGGGACATACCTTGAGTAGTCATCGTTCATTCTTTTGCTTCAACCGAAATGGTTAGTGACAGAAATACCCGAAGGAATATGTTCATAATTATATTTCTATGCTCACTTCACAAGGGCATTACGAAAAAAAATAAAAGCTCATGTTATCTCCCAAAAGTGCTTGTTTTAGGACAAAAGCTCGTCCTTTGAAAACCTTCGAATTATGTTTCTAATTGGTGAAGTGGTTTTAATTCCAACACCAATCTTAGGTTGCCTATCTCAAGATTCATGCCAATAAGATTTGCAATATTTATGATAAACATATGCATCTACAACAACCCTTTCAATAGTTTTTTGAACAGGGAGTATGAGGTGGGTGAAGATCTCATCTGTGGCAATGTTGGAGAGACTAATTGATTCAGGAGATTTCTCATATGAGCATCGATTTGATGAGGTGTTCATGAAATAGCTTCCATGCTCATTGATGTTATCTTCCTTTTCAAGCTTTAAGAGTGTTTCTTCATGAATGTCTATAGGCGGAAACATTGTCTCCATCATTCCATGCCTCTGACAGTCATTGGACATTTTATTATCCAAGATTTCCTATGGATTGGTGACTCTCTGGTTGATCTCGTCTAAGGCCTCTTCCAAACTTGGATGAGTCATGTTTGTAAAAGAGATTGATTTAAGCTCACTATTTGAATCTAGACCAAATTTGGATTCTGCCCATAAGGCTTCGTCCTTGTCCATCTAATCTTTAGCAATGACATTTGAATTCTTAATACATTCCAGCGAATTCTTAATACATTCTAGCCATTGTCATTGCTCTTCTTGGTCATCCTTATGGTCTTCATGATTCCTATACTTCGGTTGTCTTAATGGATTTCTAGGGTCATCATGATACTTAGGAGAAACAGCATAACAGGGATCATCGGGGTCAAGGATGGGTTGAGAGATGGGTTCAAATAAGACATCTAATGTGGGTATAGAAGGGGAGAAGATAGGATTGGCTTATAAATGGCTTGGCTCTCCTTCTATGGCATCACTAGACATGCCATCCTTGAATTCTTCCCAATATCCCACATGGGAATAAGGACGCTTTCTATGAGATCTCTTCTTGAGAGGATTTGAATTATATTCTATCGGGTTCATAAACCCGGGGTCCCTCGCGGACCGGCTTCCCAATAGAGGCTTGGCCCAAACGGACAACGCGCAACTCATGGGCCGGCCCAGGTATCTAAATGATAGGCCAGAAGGGCAATCCAATCACCAACCGAAAGGTCTGGCCGAGGAGGAACGGTACCCATCTTCCGACTCCGGCCCACCTCTCCGACCGAAGTGCTCGCTCCTGTATCCAGCCCACCTCCGGAAGGCCTCTCCGACCAGAAGGCCTAGCCAAAGCACTACTTCCGACTTTGACCCGCGTCTCCGACCGGGGGTGCCCCAAACCCCTGCTCACCGCTCTTCTCCGACTGGCGCAATCAGAGCCAACTGGATCCAACCGATCGGGGACACCCGCTCGGTAAGGACCAGGGAATGAACAGAGAAAGCAAGGTAGGGCACACAAGTGAAACCACAATACCAAGGTCCGTACCCTGTGCACCTGTAGGAACAGTACTCCGCAACCTCCCTGGCACGACAGAACCCCAACGGTATTGTAGGCGCTGACATTTTCCCCTATAGTATTGTGGGCGCCATTAACTCCCTTACGGTAAGGCTCCCCCACATGCCTCCAGGCATCGACCGTGTTGTGGGCGCTGGCATTTACCATACTAGGCGAACATCGTTAAACCCCTTGCATGCCTCTAGGTCTCGACAGTGTGGCAGGCGTCGACGTCTGCCATACTCGAAGAAGACAACACCACCTCCCACGTGCATCTGACATTCAACAGTATTGTGGGCACCTACCATCATCCTATACCCGCCGGCGTGGGCAACAAGGCTCAGTAGTATACGCACTCTCTCCCTCTCACTTGTAAGGCCATCCCCTTCATCTATAAAAGGGGATGGGCTCTCCCCCAACAAAAGGAGAGATTCAAGTCATTCCAGATTCATTAGATCAATCAAGTTCACTAGCACACAACAGCAGAACCACCAGGTTCAAACCACGAGCACATGCTTGAACACTTAGCTCACAACGGAGCTCTTGTCACTCTCGGCCCTTCCGACCAGAGTCCGATCGGACCTCTCGTACCCCCCATCTTTCTCTTTCTCGTTTATAACCCCACTGCAAACTTTGAGCACCTGGGCTCAGGAATAAAGTCAACGACTGACTCAAACTGGACATAGGGCACGTTGCCTGAACCAGTATAAACCCTATATCATTAAGTGCTAGGCCACCTCCGATCACAACATACGGCAAAACTACAAATATTTACTTATTGGTCACTTTCTGCACCGACATATTCACTCGAAGGTCTCTCATGAAGATGAGAATTTAATGCTCTCCCAAAATTAGCACCAAAGAGGTCATCCTTAATCTCAATAGGTATTTCCAAAGGTGGAATTTCCTCTTCTTTTGGGAGATTTTGGGGTATTGGTGGTTCGGGATTGATAGCTAAATCTTGGGATTGAAGTGGTTGTGCTTTGGCTATCAAAACTTCCTCTTCTTGATCAGGAGATGATTTCTTCTCTTTCTCAGGGAGTTCATTATGAATGCTAGTGCAAGAAGTCTTTCTACTAATTCTATCAAGCATTGCTTTACTAGCAGACAAATGAAGGAAAGCTCCTCTAGAGGCTGCATTAAGGGATTCCATGGAATCCTTGCTAAGACCAATGTAAAAATGTTGAAGAAGTACAGGGTCTAGAATGGCGAGATCCAGGCCAGTGATGATGAGTTCATTAAAACGATCCCACGATGTACCAAGAGATTCTTCTTCTAGTTGTCTAAAATTTAGAACCTCTTTCCGAAGGCTAACTACTTTAGAGATGGGAAAGAAACATAAACAAAATTGAGAGCATAACGTTTCCCAATCTCCTTGCATACTTCCTACGGTTAGACTATACCATTATATAGGTCTTCCCATCAAAGAGAACAGAAACAACTTTCATCTTAAGATTTTGTCAGACATGCCAGCGATACGCAAGCATACACAAGTCTGTTCAAACTCTCGTAGGTGTGAGTATGGATTTTCATTGCCTTCTCCCGAGAAGGATTGATCCTGAATCAATTTTATTAAACTCAGACGTAGCTCATAACCAGGTGTTATGATAGGCTCTGAAGATTCTGGTTGTTTTAGGGTTGCGCTTGTGGGTTTAGCATATTGATAGATAGGAGTGGAATCCATGCTAAATGAAAAGGTAAAACAAAAGAAAGAATAAAAGATAAAAGGTTAAGCTAGGCTTGTAGTTAATTCAGCAATAGTTTCCCCAGCAATGGCGCTAGAAAGCCTGTTGGTATATCTTAACGCACACAGATAAATCTGCAAGCGCACAGATACCGCTGTAGCTTTCACCCTGAGGTATTCCAAGTATCGTACCCATAGGAAAACATGTGAGACTAACTACGGTCTAACTTAACTAGGGGTAGCAATAAGGTTAGGATAAATAGGAGTATACACGAGATCACAAAGGTCTTCTAGTTCTAACTTCGGTAAGCTAGGTCTTCTTTGTTCAACTGGGAATATTACTAAGGGAAGCACAAGCAGAGTATGTTTCCTATAGTAACTAAATCCTGCTAGGCCTACAAACGGGAGATGGACTACAAAGGATTCAACGAGGCTATAAGTCACCCTCGTGAGCTACCACCGATCTAGAATGTAGCATACATCCACAAGTAACCTGGTCTAAGCACCACTCTTACACCTACAATTACTACTTTAACCTAGAGCGTCCTATAGATTAAAACACTCAAAGAGTTGTGAACCTGATGAGCAATATAAACACGATGTTGAATTGAATTAGAAGTTGATTACTAGAGAATCCTCAGAAGCAAGCTCAAGTAGAACTTAGATCCGCCAAGGTACAAGCCATAGAGTGAGTACCGACAGGCCAGCACCTCCTCCAAACTCTTTCCTCACTCTCTATCTCACTATTCTATTTATAAGACTAGATCCTATGGAGGACTAATATTCTCTTGATTGCTGGCTCTGATCCTGAAGATATGAATTAGGGTTTTAGGGATCTGCTGAGGGAGGGGGCATGGGCTGATATATATAGGCTGGAGTGTCCAATGTGAGCCCTTGGATCAAACCAACTTAAAGGACAGCATAGATGCAACCTAGGAGGCAGTGGAGAACCGACATTGCGACGCAGAGACTGACAGGTGGGCCTAGGGGCCAAGTGGCCTGCAGGTGTGGCCGGGCGGCCCCACTTAGTAGCCCCTTGGCTCCTGCTTCGGTGTGGTGTCCTTTGGAGTCCTCTAGAACCTTCTGGTGCCTGTTTCATGGCGGATAAGCATGATTAATTCTGACATGTAGGTCCGCCTTGACGGTTTTCTTGATAAACCCTGCAGAAAATACAGATTCACCAAAACTCATGGAATTTATTAGTTTAACCCCCTAGACCTTTGTTGGTGATCACAATTGTGCCCTTATACATGTTTTATTAACTGTTTATAATGGTTGTTAACTACCGTCAATAGTACCGTGTTCTGCTTGGCTTTTAATTTAATTCCTAAAAGATAGTAACATTTTTCATAATGTATGACATGAGGCCGGGAGTATATTTGCACAAATGCGTACGAGACGTATACTATCCGATGCATTCAAATATACGGTGACCGGATTTTCTTGCGTGTGCAGTAGAATTTTCAACACCTATGGCTCATATGTTCTGCATTAGGCTAGGCTTGCTCCTATCAAAGAAACCTTGCATGGTTACCGAGAGCGAAGTGAATGCAGGATGAAAGCTGGACAAGAGTGAATTTAAGAGATTTTGGCCACCATGACACGGTTGAGACTTGAAAAGCCTGGTGCGGTTGTGATAGGTCTTTTCACTCCTATCCAAGCAGTCACAACAGTCGAGGGTAGACTTTCTAGCGTGTGCAGTAAAAATGCAACATCTATGCCTCCTCTGTTGTGCATTACAGATCGAGCCAAAACTTGTTCAGATGAATTCCTCGCTATATGGCTATTACAAGTTCAACAATTTTTAACAGACTTGCTTCTCTCAAAGAAACCTTGCGCGATTGCTGAGAGTGAAGTGAATGTAGGATGAAAGCTGGACAGGAGTGAATCGAGAAAATTTATAAGAGATTTTGACCACCATGACACGGTTGAGACTTGAAAGCCTAGTGCAGTGGTGATAGGTCTTTTCACTCATATCCAAGCAGTCACAATAGTCAAGGGGTAGACTAAAGAGTGAAGAGGAGTTGCTTTCGTAAGCAATTTTCTCTTGGGTGGTTTTGTAGATACATGTAGCGGCTAGCTAGAGATGGGTACACTTATTACTATCTGATGATAGATCAAATGGACAGCGGTGGACTTTTGGGCATGTGCAGTAAAAATGCAACATCTATGCCTCCTCTGTTGTGCATTAGATCAAGCCAAGACTTGTTCAGATGAACTCCTCGCTGCATGGCTGTTCCAAGTTCAACAATTTTTATCAGACACATGCAAATAAGACGAGTTGAGTTCATGATGGCTCACAGCCACTCATTTTGAGCATGATCAGAGCGACTCATGACTACTACTGATATGTGTTTCATTCACCAAACCGAGGCACAAAGCAACCATTGCGCGGTTGGCAACAATGAGATGTGTCCGACCCGGTCAAATTTACAATGCTCAGACTATCACGTGTTCAACGAGATAATGGTAAATGTTCCTTTGTGAACAAAAATGTTTGCACAAATGCGTATGACATGAATACTATCCGATGCGTTCAAATGTACGATGGTAGGACTTTCTAGTTGTTGAGACTTGCTCCTCTCAAAGAAACCTTGCGCGGTTGCTGAGAACGAAGTGAATGTAGGATGAAAATTGGAGAGGAGTGAATTGACTACCATGACATGGTTGACACTTGAAAGCCTGGTGCGGTGGTCATAGGTCTTTTCACCCCTCGGGTGCGATCACACTCCCTCGGGAACCTCAACCAGTCGTACCACAGAAGGTGTGTTCGACCGGAGATGCAGGAGTATTGATGTTCCCAAGCGTACACTGATGAAAATAGAGCACATCTCCTCTATTTACGCTGATGATACGGCATTAGTCTCTGCGCTGGTTTTTACTACATGTTAGCTCCTCCACAGATGCCCCAATAGTGTGTGCACTCCTTGCATTTGTGACAACACCAGAAACATAGAAAAAGAAAGCCTTCCACCCCACGAGAGGAGAACGAGAACAGAGACATACCAGCAAGGATTCCTCAAGACTATCAAGTTCCCTAGTTGGCACGGCAAGGCTGCAAGAAGACATGGTAGGACCAAGCCAAAGTGACCTAGAGTGCATGAAGATCCCTCTTCCTGGATTGTATGCAGAAACATTGGTAAGTGCCCATTTTCTATGTGCTAAATCTGATCTGCTAGGGTTTGCCTTTGGGAATGAACTTGTCCCTTTATATGGCTATGTTGATCGTTATGCACGCAAAAACTGCCAGCTGTAATGGCCTAGGCCATCGGAGGTCGCTTGAAACTCGAGCTTTGTCTAGACGATGAGCAGAGCTTGGCCCGGTGGAAGGTGGAGGTGTTCCCCGATGGCGGTCACTTGTACCTCCGCTAGGGATGGAAGCACTTCGCCCGCACCCTCGACCTCCAAGATGGGTTCTTTCTTGCATTACGGTATGATGGCCGATCATAGATTAATGTCAAGGTCTTCGACCTTACCACCTGCTGCAAGCAGTACCCGCACGACTTTGAGGCCAGCGATAGTCAGCTCTCCCTGCCCATCGCAGAGCCGAGGAGTTTTGCAGTGATCCTGAAGAAGTACCACCTCAAAGCGAAGTATCTGGTGAGCACTCGAGCGAGATGCAGAACGTACAGATGTCGCAAGTTACCAGCGTCATCTTTCTCATCAATCTTTTTTTATGTGAGGCAAAGAACGTGCCAGTGGAACAAAGTGCGCACGTCGTTCAAGTATGGTGTAACACCCTAGTGTTAAGCATGGCATTTGGCACTTGCATTTCATGAGCACAAGCATCATCCAAGCATTCATGAACATGAGCATATGAAATTTCATCTCATTCTTATACATTATCGCATGAAATGTTGATTATATATATATGCTTATGCTTGTAATCATGTATGACCAATGTATGAAATGGTTGTAAGGTCACAACAATACCTTAGATACATCTAGGATGGTAAATGGAACAACTTTTGTATTCATGACACGAACCAATTTTGCTTCTAAGTGTTGGGTTACCTTGGAATGCCATTTTCATGATGCTAGTTTGACCAAAGTTGAATAGTAGCTTAGATTATTTGCATGACTATGTGACCTAAATAAAAGTTGTAGTTAACATCAAGGGTAACAAACTTTATTTAAGGGTCGTGAGCTAAATCAGTGCCTAACATGGTCAAATAGAGCTCACAAGTTTGAACTAAATGTTGTTTGTAACTTAGAAAATTTTTCTGTCTTCAAGCTGTTTTTAGTTTTAATGTAGCCTATTTTGGAGCCTTATAGTTTGAAAACCATTGTGATTTAGACAAAACTCCTTTAAGCAATCTTGAAGTACTCATGTAGCTCTACACTTTGTATTAATGAAGTTTTCACTGATTCACCATGGTTTGGGAGATTTGGAGGTTTGAAAATCGACTGTCAGACGGACTGAATCGGCCCTTGCCAATTCAAATCGCCTACCGTTGTGGACGACCATGCCCAGGCCACTCGTGCAAAGGGAGAGCCCTCGGCTCTCCACTCACCCACGCGCTCACTCTCGCTCTCGCTTTCTCTCTCGCCCGTGCGCCTCTCGAGCGCCGCCACCATAGCACCACCGGTCAATCACTCGCACCCACAGCACCGCCATCACCTCCTCCACCTCACCGACCCGCCATTGCCTTAGCTCGAACTAAGGTAAAGGCCTACGGGCCATCGCCGTCGCCGTCATAGTCGTTGTGCGCCGCTAAGCTCCAAGCTCGCCCGTGGCTAGCCCTATCCACTGCAGCTCCTACCTTCTTCTCCATTGGTCCATCGTCGCCTTAGGTCATAGGTGCTCACACCATAGCCAAGTTCACCATTATCGTCGTCGTCTCGCGGGAATGTGCGACTACACCGCGTGCACCCGCCATGGCCTCGAGCTCTAGCTCGCCGCAGCCGACCTTAGCTAGACCCCATCGTTTCGCTCTAGCACGTGTTTCTGCACCTCCACTAACCCTACAACCATCACCGAAGATGGAGACTCGTCACCCATCATCGGCTCGCTAGAACGATGACACCACCGCCATGCTTTGTGCACCGCTGCGCATGCGGCCAAGCTTCATCACCGCTCCACCGTTGCCATAACCTAACCCTAGAGCTCTGCTAGGACCTGCTGATGTTGTAGCCGCGCTCGCCTAGACATGCCATCACCGGAGACGACGAGTCCACAACCGTGCACCACCGCCGAGCCGCCATGGTCACCGGCGAGGTCGCTCCAGTGATCCTTCAGGCCAGCCAAGGGGTACCAATGGGTGCACAAGGGTTTGGGGAGCACAACGCCGGTGACGCTATCGCCGGTGACCTCACCGTAGGCGAGTTCGCCACCGGTCAACCTCGCGCTCTGCTCTGGTTCCACTGACGAGTGGGGCTGAGTTGACTGCGGGACCCGCATGTCAGCGCTTGAGGGTGTATAGACCGGGTGAACCTAGTATTTAGGGTTTAGTTAGTTTTTCAATTATTTTCATAGATTTGAATACAAACTTCAAAAATTCGTATCTGAAGCTAGGAGTATCCAAATGGGGTGAACCAAATTTTGTTGGATTTATCTTGAAGTGTAATATTTGATAACAATATGAAATCTACTGTTTAGGGTATTTTTCTAGGAGAATTAAATTGAGCAAGATAAATGCTTTTAAATTAGGTTATATCTTGTAAAATGCATAACTTGGGCTAGGAAGATGATAAAATTGTGATTCTAATTTTTCTGGTCTTGTGTTGACATGCTCTAGCTAGGAAAAATACTAAACCTACAATAGGCATACTTGAAATATATTTAATCATAATTAATTGCTAGTTTCTAGTGAAATTAAATGGGATAAAAATACATAACCTATGATTATGTAAATTTTTATACAGTATTCTTGTGCTAGGAGGAAAGTAAGAAAAATATTAAATCTATTGCTGGACACTTTTCACTATGCTAAACTATTTTTGCTAAACTCAACATATGTAGCTTGTCATTTTTGTAGAGGTGGCTATACTTATCCAAATGGCACGAAAATTATATAGTAGACTATTAGAGTCATTTGTAGGCTATTGTAATGTTTTTATTATTTATTGAGTAGTGGAAATATTTATCCTTTAAATCACCTTATTATATAATGAAATTGATAAATGGATATAAATAAATTAGTTAAGCATAACCATGATGTTTTCTATGATGCATATGATCTGTTGGTGCTATTAGTTAGGCTTAGAAGTAATTGGTTATAGGTAGCTAGTTAATTATTGCTTTTTAATTCAACTAGATGGCTGCATGTATAGTTTCTGTTGTGGTGGTAAATTCATGATGATAATAATCTTTTCTGTGAAACTTGTTAATAACAAAGTTGTAGATAACTTATGATGAGGACATCATTGGCTCAAATATGACCATGCCAACCACTTCTATACTAAAGGTGCAACCATTCTATATGAGGCTTATCATTGATGCATTTGATGAATTGGTGCTCCACCATAAAATGTGTATATTTTCATTTTCAGAATTACTTACATGGATTAAGGGAAGGTTTGATTGCATATGGAAAGCATGGAAGGTTAATGAAGTTGATTGGGGACCAAATCCAAGTATTCCCAACGTCCTCCACCTGGACACCACGTCACTTTTGGTCCAAGGAAAGAAAGAGATCAAATCCAACACGTTTTGGGGCTAGATTCGGACTCCAGGACAGCTCCAACTTGTGATGTTCGCCACGGTGGCATACGGACTCGGATCGGGACGTTCAAGTACTTCATGGAATCCTTATGAAGTCTATTTTCACATGGATCTAGAATCAAGTCCATATCTGTTCTGAGGCGGCTGCAATGACCAAATTACTACCGAGAGGTTTTCTGTTCAAAGGTGCTACGTCGCCTTAGTTTGGTCCAATGGGCCGTGTATCAAGTTGGGTCCATTAGGGACACGTCCTAGGGTTGGAGCACGACCCCAACACCCTGGTGGTCATCCTTCCACCTTTATATACCCCTTAGCCGCCACCAATAATAGTTGGGTTTTGTTTGTTGAAAGTTTAGCCATTGCTACTTCCTTGTAGACGCGTGTGTCAACTAGACCATCCGTTCTACTTGATTCAGAACCCCAACTTTGTGAGTTCAGATTGGTTTTTCATCTCCATATTTGCAATTGAGTTGCTTGTTCTACTTGTTCTTGCTTGTTCCTCGATTGCTTGCAGGAATTACCCTAGTGGTTTGGTTGATCGTGCTCCACAAGATCGCGACAGCCGTTGGAGGTGGTGTATCGGTTGCTAAGGCGTAGCTTGGAAGGCTGTAGTCGGGCCGTGAACGTCGTCTCCACCCATCAATCGAGTTATCCCACACCTCTCATCGAAAGATCGGGAACAAACCCTAGCGGGATCATATCAGTTGGTAATCAGAGCAAGGTTGATCGGTGAGAGACTTCCAGTTCTTTGCTGTTTTTAATGTCCTATGGTCCAGAAAAAGCCAAAACAAAATTAGTAGATTAGTTCTTCATAATCCCAAAACCCCTTTGAGCTTAATACTATTACTGCTTAGTTAGGGCTTATTGAATTAACGGTTGCATCGTCGCACAAGTTGCTGGTCTTAGCGTCTAGTCGCTTAGAGTTTCGAGTTCTAGTCACGTTTACATCACCATCGCAGATTTGAGTTTATTTGTTTCTCTCTAGGAATCCGAGTGGATTTTCAAATTCCTTTGTTTTGTTTACCACCATTGTCCTAGCCATGTCCTTGGAGGTTTCATCCACGTCCATATTTCCATCTATAAAAAGGAAATCCAACAAGATCAAGATAGAATTCGATTCGGAGTCCTATTTTATCTTGAAAAGAAAAGCACCATATTTCCTTTGTCGAGAGTCCAAATAGGGAGTTTAAATACAATCTGAAACCTTAACTTGTCCTCTTTCCAACGGATCGAGAGCTTGGTCCCAAATTCATTCTCGAAAGCGCTTCGCAATTGCCACGGAGATTTGCGCGTCTGGCTGGTTTTGCAAAACAACCACTTGTTTGACTTTGCTCTTGAATCACCCTTCCCAAGGAAACACTTAATTGCTGTGTAAGTAGCTTGTTATTTCTTGTTGCAAAATTTCAGTTTTGTGCTAGTTGAAAGAAAAAAACAGAAAAAAGATAGAAAGAAAGAAAAGAAAGAAAGAAAAGAAAGACGAGAAAGAAAGAAAGAAAAGAAAGAGAAAGAAGAAGAGAAGAGTTTTTCTTTTGTTGTTATTCCCATCCTTGTGATCCTTCTTTCTTGCAGCTCGGTGACTTCGTTTGTGTCCGAGCTCGCGTCTCTAGCACGTACTAGCCTAGGACCAAATAATAACGTCGTTGAGCGTTTGTTCAATTTGCTTGCAACTAATGTGGTTCTAGTACTTCTTTTCTTTAGCCCACCTACAGATCCACATATTCGACTACAGCTTGAGAGGTTTTTGTTGCTGCGGCACCGATACACTTTGCTCCACGGTTGCAGACTTGTTGGTTGCCGTCACCTCCTGTTTGGCTTGGTAAGAACTTGTAAGGGCTTGTTTTGAACAAGTTGAGTTTGAGGGAATATCAGAATTAGAAAAGACACATCCTAGTTGTTGACAGGAGGATACATATTATTTTTGTGTTTCTTGTTTTCTACTAATAATGGCAGGTGATACAAGATTTTTGAGCTGTTGAAATTAGACCCTCATATTCAGGATGTCATTCAACACTTGCCGGTATATGATGGTAAGTTTGATCCTAAAGCTTACATTGATTGTGAGCTAAAAGTAGATAATGAATTTGATGAGCATGACCTGTCTGAGAAACAAAAGATTTATATTGCCTCCAATGTTTTGACTGAATTTGCTTTGCTAGAATGGAAATACATTTGTAGGCACAAGAAAGTTCTAGAATCTTGGGAAGACTTCAAATTTATTTTTAGAGATGCATTCATTCCAGTATATTATGCTGATTATTTGCTTGCAAAATTAGACAAGTTGAAGCAGGGTAGTAAGACTGTGAAACAATACTACCATGATTTTAAGATTTGTATCATGTTTAGTGGATTGGATGAATGCATGAAAGATGTTATGAGTAGGTTCACGAGTGGGCTCAATTCTGAAATTCAAACCTTGTTAATTAGCAAATCATATTGCCATATTGGTCAATTGTTTTGTCTTGCTCTCAATGCTGAAAAAGAGATTCTATTATCTGTGAATAAGAATGATGTGACCCATAATGTCCAAAATTTGTCCACTCTGCATGCTAATGAAGAGCAACAAATAGTGGAACCCACTACAGATTTTCCTTTGTCACAAAATGAATTACTTGCTGTTCCTTGTGATAAAGAGTTGTGTGCTGATGATTCTTTTACTCCTATGCCACAAGTAACGAATAAGTGTGATACTTTTGGTTTGGAACCATACAAATATGCTGAAGATAAGCTTTTTCATCCTATTACATGTGCACAAGATGAACTGAATTTGCTATCCTCTTTAAATACTTTGGGTTATATTGAATTTGATATTCTGTGTAATCTAAATTGTCTAAAAGAGAAACTTAAATTTGATTCTGGTTTGCCAAGTTTTAATCATTGTTCGCTTCATGCAATTGGCAAATATGACAGCAAAGGAGAATATTTGGTGCATAAAGTTTATATTTGCTCTAATCTGAAATATCCTTTTGGGCCACAATACCATGATCAAATTGAAGGCTTCACTAACACTAATGATGTCTTGCAAAGTTTTCCTAGTTTTTCCCAGATGCAACAGGATAAATATCAAGGGGAGCACGGTTCACTTTTACCTACAACACATCCTCCAACAAAGGTCAAACCGAGGACGGTTTGCTGTCAAGAAGGGGAGAATGATGAGGACATCATTGGCTCAAATATGACCATGCCAACCACTTCTATACTAAAGGTGCAACCATTCTATATGAGGCTTATCATTGATGCATTTGATGAATTGGTGCTCCACCATAAAATGTGTATATTTTCATTTTCAGAATTACTTACATGGATTAAGGGAAGGTTTGATTGCATATGGAAAGCATAGAAGGTTAATGAAGTTGATTGGGGACCAAATCCAAGTATTCCCAACGTCCTCCACCTGGACACCACGTCACTTTTGGTCCAAGGAAAGAAAGAGATCAAATCCAACACGTTTTGGGGCTGGATTCGGACTCTAGGACAGCTCCAACTTGTGATGTTCGCCACGGTGGCATACGGACTCGGATTGGGACGTTCAAGTACTTCATGGAATCCTTATGAAGTCTATTTTCACATGGATCTAGAATCAAGTCCATATCTGTTCTGAGGCGGCTGCAATGACCGAATTACTACCGAGAGGTTTTCTGTTCAAAGGTGCTGCGTCGCCTTAGTTTGGTCCAATGGGCCATGTATCAAGTTGGGTCCATTAGGGACGCGTCCTAGGGTTGGAGCACAACCCCAACACCCTGGTGGTCATCCTTCCACCTTCATATACCCCTTAGCCGCCACCAAGAACAGTTGGGTTTTGTTTGTTGAAAGTTTAGCCATTGCTACTTCCTTGTAGACGCGTGTGTCGACTAGACCATCCGTTCTACTTGATTCAGAACCCCAACTTTGTGAGTTCAGATTGGTTTTTCATCTCCATATTTGCAATTGAGTTGCTTGTTCTACTTGTTCTTGCTTGTTCCTCGATTGCTTGCAGGAATTACCCTAGTGGTTTGGTTGATCGTGCTCCACAAGATCACGACAGCCGTTGGAGGTGGTGTATCGGTTGCTAAGGCGTAGCATCCTTGGATGGTTGTAGTCGGGCCGTGAACGTCATCTCCATCCCCAAATCGAGTTATCCACCTTCTCTCATCGAAAGATCGGGATTCACCCTAGCGGGTTCATATCAACTTACTTATCTACCTTGTGTTAAATTTACACAGTCATAGGCCTTATGGTTTGAGAATTATAGCTATTAGAAGTCTGTTGTCAGAAATACTTGTCTCTAGACAGATCTAAAAGATGGAATTGTTTGGCCTAGATAACTATTGAATCACCTTAAGATGATTAAAAGAAAGTTGTAGAAAATTTTATAAGATTTCCAGAAAGTCCACAACCATATTATTTAGATGTGTATAACTCCAGTTATGGTCAAAATAAGTGGCTGCTGTCTTGCAGTCCAGAAAATTGCTTAGATGAGAATTTGTTTAATTACTAGAGAAGAGATATACACCTACTCGGTAAAAGAAAATTTATCTTGTTATCACCTTAATGCAATACTGTTGAGAACACTTATGAGGATGCATTTCATCACACCATATCATATCATGCATGTCAGTATATATGCATCATGATATCTTATTTCATGCTCATGCATATAGGACGTCCGAGGGGATCACTCTATTGGAATTCAACGAAGAAGAGGAACATCAGGAGGCACCTTAGCCCGTAGCTCCAAAAGGTGAGGAGCAAGCTCTTGAGGATCTACTCGAGTGCCCGAATCATCGGCCAACTTCTTTTCTCAAAGGCAAGCCCCGAAGCATTTTAAGCCTCCCATGTTTTACAAAATATCACTTGAGTCCTTTTATGTTTGATGCATTAGGTTATAACAGTTGAATTAGAAACACTTGATGCATAGAACTACCTTGTCTAGATAAATATACCTTTAACCCTGTGTAGGTCCAGGATCGAATATATGCTTAGACCGGTAGAAGTCGGGTGATTTTCTGTCACCTATGAGATATAGGTGGATACCAGAGCACGGTTGGCTATATTTGCTATCGTGAAAAAGAACCATAGGGTAATGTAACTAGAGGTTGGATGAAGTCTATGCGTAGGTTGGCTCATGTGATTCCGTTTGTGTCGATTAAGGACTGTACTGTTGTTGGAACTTCAATTGAGATTGAACGCATGCCTCTCACTTAGCTGGCCGGATAATTCGTTCCGACTGCGAAGACGAGTAGCTCAACTCAGGGCGGGCCCTGTTCTATTAGAGTGTGCACTCTGGATGGTAGTAAGGATGTGTGGGGAGCCAGATGTGAGCCTAAGGGCAGGGTAGTCCTGATCGTCCTAGCAGCCGGTTGTCCCTGGTTGTGCGGCGCTGATCGAGCCCATGAAATATGTACCTGAGTTGTATCAAAAGTGACCTAAGGTGACCGTTGATCTAGTCTATCTGGGTTTGTGTTAGGAATAAATTCCCAACTAGTTGAAATCGATTCGAATCGCTGTCTCTCTCGGACAGTGAGAAACTTGGCTAGCTCCAACATCGTAGTAACTGGATTATGGAATGATGGTTATGGTAAACTTGGAACTTTTACACCGACTATGGTTACTATTGTATGCTACTAAATGATATACCACATGTTTGGCACAGGTTAGTTGCTAATCTAGAGATGAATAGCTATAATTAACTTGATGACTGAATTATAAATGTATAACTGAATTAGTAGCTTTTCATGCAAAATGTTGTCAAGCTAGCTCGACTTATAAAGCCTTGCATGATCCTTGGAGTCACTTTCTTTTTGGTTTATGATGGGTAAGTCTAGCTGAGTACCTTCTCGTACTTAGGGTTTATTTCCCACTTATTGCAGATGGTACAGTCTATCATGACTACTTTAAGAACCGCTTCTATCCCGCCGTGGACGAGGAGTAGGGCCCTGGGCAAGGCGTCTCCCGTTAATTCCCTCTATCATGCTTTTGTGGTTGTGATCATGGACTAGCATTGTATTGGAACAATGATGTGAGGTGTTGGTTTTCAAACTTAATTGCTTTCGCGACTATTTTATTTGAACATGGTTTGGAATAACTTTTAATCGTACTCTGATGTATGACGTTGTATTTGTGAACTGATGTAACATGTGACATGTCTGTTGAATCATGTACGATCTTGGTTGTATGTTGATGGTTAATCGAGATCATTCGTGGTACTCGATGAACTACCAAGTTTATATGGGCTCAAGTATGATAGTGTGACAGCTTGCGGGCTGCCATTGTACTTGTGCTCTTATAAATTTGATGGTTCTGCTACATACGGGTGGGATGAGTTCTGCGCAAGCAGCACCTCAACGTCGATGACACCTGCTTCTTTAGTGTGATCCGTGAGGCCACTTGCAGCGATGATGAGGACGAGGAATGGGAGGAGGAGGAGCAGGAGTACGATGAAGCTAAGCTCAAGGTGGAGGCGCGCAAGACAAATGGCGGATGGTTGTGGTGAACTCGGTGCAAGAGTTGCATGATCTGTATTTTGTTGTTTCATCAGAACCGGCCTGTAAAGATTTCCTAGTATCGGACTGTCTTGGATGGACTATGACAAGTTAGCCATGGCTAAAAAAAACGAACCAATTATTGGGTTCTATAGACTAGAACTAGTTGTTAGCCCCTGATAGTTGGATTCTATGGACTAGTTGGATAGCCCTTGATAGTTGCCAGCACTGTATTTCATTGTTCATTGACTCGCAGTGATCCAGAGCATCTATATTTCATAGGGTCGGACTGTCTTAGGGTCCTAAAAATCTCAACAGCTATACACCCACGTCCTCCGATCAGAAAGGGCAAACTTTGACGGTTGTGATGCCCATGGTGATGCGACAAACGCGGCCCAATCTCAATTCAACCGCATTGATGCAGCAGTTACTAATCATCCTCCATCCAGTGTTTGGAACTGCCGCAACACATTCCCGTACTTAAGTGAAAAAGTTAGTAGTGAACAACTTCTTTCACCTCCCACTTTGTTGTGACATCCATCAACACGACTATCGCCGCTTCCCATGGCCTCCGATGAGCCCATCGACGACAACATCTAGCATACGATGCCAGCAGAGCACAACACTTGTGATGTCCCTAGCACTGCGGTTGTCGATGATGATGGCACAACAGTTGTTGATGCTGGTGGCATCGTGGCTGTCGATGCTGATGACGCCGCGGTTGCCAATGAGGATGCCATGCCCATTGATGCCGTCGATTACAGGCGACTCGTGCCATTTGTCTCTAGGGGCCTAGCATCGTGGTTCGGCCATTCTGCTTCACGGGACGTGCATCGAGCGTCACCCTATTCGACAGCACCGACGGCGACCGCTGTGAACAACTTAGCGGTTCACCAGATAATGGAACGCATGGGCTACAGTGCTGGCCATGGCCTCAGAATGCACCACCAAGGGGACACCAACCATATCTAGGTGCGACTAAACCATAGGTACTCGGGTCTCGGCACCGACCGTGCCAACACCTCCTACATCATCCCTGTAGCCAATAATCCCTCCAACGATTCAACCTCATCTAATGACGAGGGCACAAGCAATTGGAGTCCTCATGATGATGAGGTCATGCAACCCCCAAGCCCGCAGGAGAGCCACACCGAGGTCGTCTTGGATACGATTATCAGTGAGTTCACGAAGTTGCTGACTGAGTATCCCTCCTATTACAAGGAGATGTCCCTACTAGACACAGCACGCAAGATGTTGGTCCCTATCGCGCAGGAGACATTCAAGCAATTGATGTGGTATGATCAACTAGAGCAGCCGAACAGGAAGATGGAGGCGATGAGCAAGCTCAAGTACATACTCTTGGACGACGGGTCTGCCTCCTTGCCGTATGTCGGGCTGCTTATTGAACTGGTGGTCGACCCCTTTATGAAATGGTGAAGGAGACACGGACTCCCATCAGGTTCCCGTAGCAGGAACAACTGGTACAGTTCTTGCACAACCTACTGCCAGAGTTCTCTCATGCTAGGGAATTCCTGCATGATGTAGTCTTTCCTAGACTATCCGGCGCCATCGATAGGTACGACATGTTCTGGGAGACTATTCCAGTTAATGTATTTCTATAGCCATAGATGTCGACCATCGACCGGGACTTGCTATAGCTGATGCTCACCAAGGTGCTGACCACGGTCTAGAAGTTCATGTTGAAGTGTACTAGTGAAAATGTACACAAAAATTATGACATTGTGGTGCCATGGAAGCAAGCGGCTTGGCCTGACGTTTGGAATGAGTTTGTCGATGGTGACATCATTCTTTACCTGAAGCACGAACTTGGAAATGTTCGCAACAAGCCACTGCCGGGAGGAATGGCAGTTGCGGACGTGCGGGTTGACCACCTGATGAGGTGGGCATCCGAGATTTCATCCCAGAAAATGCTTGACCTCCTACAAGGTGAGTTCCCTAGAAAAGATTGGCAGGGTGCTCTATGTAGGTGGTTCTTCACGGTAGATTGCGACGACAAGATGGTGCTGCAGTATGAGCTCGCATTCGGTGGGACTGATTGGAGGACGCCATTTGTTGACAAGCTTGTTGTATTGCACTTGGTGTCCTGGTTTGTTGCCATTAGTGTCGTTCCGCTGAATGAAGTGTATGACTTGTTCCATATGCTCATCATCAGGTGGAAGCCAGTCGTGTCGCCAGAGTTGATGATGAAGAAGGTCCTGAAGCGCTTCATGGAGAAATGGACCGACGAGCTATGTTGCTAGTTGTTCAATGTGCAACCCACAAAGGAGGAAGCCATGGCCTGGTGCTAGGAGTGGATGCGGCTCCTGATGCCGAATCTGCTTGCCATCGATAGTGAAATGCACAATGGCCTCCAACTGATCCATGAAATATATGAAATACCATAGGTAACTTAGTAACTTATTAGTGTATTTATGTTCTGAATGCTTGCACCTACGTCATTAGGCATTGTAAATGTTAATCGTTGGCACAATGTGTATTACTCTTTTCTGAATTCACACGTGAGAAAGTCCGAAACCTACGTGATTGTAACGTGCCGGACAATGACTGAATGCTTTCACCTGCGTCAGGCATTGTATAAATGTTAATCGTTGGCACAATGTGTACTACTCTTTTCTGAATGCACATGCGAGAAAGTCTGATACTATGTGATTGTAACGTGCCGGACAATATCAATTATTCTTTTTCTGACTGCACCCACTGCAACCTGTTGCTTGGAAATCCACAGCAATTAAATCTGTATTAAATTTGAATAAAACCCGGAGAGCCCAGTGTGCCTGGTTTAGCCATAAATCTATGAGAGAGGAACTAGAGCGAGGCAACCGCTCTTCTCTGTCTTCCTGCCGTACTCCTTCGCCTTCTCTCCAGCCTTGAGCGAGTCGCGTCTTCAGCCGGAGTGATAGACCATGAGAAGCACCCGACGGAGAACCCTCCAGAGTTGAGCGGGCCTTCACCGCATCTCCGCTCCCATTTGCGGTGCCTTGGGTAAGGTGGTCTTATTCTTAGTTGCTAGAGGTGTTCTGTTATGACGTCCTTAATCTTTTCAGGGCCATTTCTCATGTCGTGACGCTAGAGGTCGGGCAGTTCTCTGGTGTCGCCCGCTCTCCGGATGCGTGCCCTGTGAAACCAGAGGGGTCTTCTCCCCCTGGCCACCCGGAAGTCCATGAGCCCCTCCGTGATCGAGATGCGGCTTGCGACCCATGATCTAACCCCCAGCGCGAGGTTAGTCGGCTCGCGCTCTGCCTCGATGCCGTCCAGACTGCCCTTGCCGCCTCAGAGTAGGAGACTGCTGATGCCTAGGTAGCAGCTGCCAATGCTTAGTCCAGGACGATCGATAAGGTTTCCTTCGTCAAGAAGCTTTGTCCAAATGTCCACATCCTTATTTTGATGGTTTTTCGTGTTGTCAGCCTTGGAGGAGGAGTTGGACGCTCTTCGAGAGGCGGCTCTCGTTGCTGTCAATGACGTGAATGCGGGGGGTCTCCTACTTGAGGACCGTCTATGGGTCATGCTAGCTCACATTAGGATGGTGGCCCTTCACGGGGTGCGCCATGCGGCTGCCTTTGCCCTGGCCATGGCATAGCTTTATTCCAGCCATGATCTCCGCCTGCTTGAACCTGGCTTCCCAGTTGGCACCGATGAGGAGCAGGAGGAGCTCATTGTTGACTTTATCGCCACCATGGAGGCCATCGTGGTGGCCACACATGCGGGAGACATCGTCCTCGCTGCCTTCTTTGAGCCATAGATTGTATCTAGGGTCATTGCAATCTTAATGAAAGGCTAGTTTGTTACTTTAATTCGAAGAGCAACTTATGTGTGTTGCTTTGTCTTTCACTGTGCTTGCTTCTTGTGCTTGGATGTGATCGGCTTGTGCGGCCAACATGCTCGGATGAGATGATTAGGAGGTCATGGGCCGGATCCTGCCTCCCCTTTCGAAAGGGAGTTAGGTTTTAGGGAAGCTTCCTTCCCTCTTATAAAACACCATAGGTAACTTAGTAACTTCGCATATTTCTATTCTGAACTCTTCCACCTGCGTCAGGCATTTTAAATGTTAATCATCGACACAATGTGTATTACTCTTTTCTAAATGCACACATGAGAAAGTCCGACGCTATGCGATTGTAACACGCCAGACAATATCTATTACTCTTTTCTGAATGTGCACGCAAGATTTGATTGCACACAAAAGAAAGTCCCCTACTATATGATTGTAACGTGTTGGACAATAAATTTTGTGTCCGAGCGACTCCTTGACTTGCAATGGTGTTGTTCGACCCTATAGTTCTCTCTTAAGAGGAACGGCTCGAGTTGCAATGAGGTAGTCATACTAGATAGATGTCGCTCATATCGCACTTAGATGTTAGGTTTAATTTATAGTGGCAACATAGTGATAAAAATGGTTCAACATGTACAACTTATTATAGAACCATAAAATAGACATTGTGTCGTAAGCAAGACTTCAATTATTACATCAAGAATCGTTCTAAATCCAAATTTTGATGCCTCCGTTCCCTCACCTTCTACTGCATCCCTCCCTTTGACTGTTGAACTATCACCAATCTCTTGTACGTCCTTCCTCGATAGGGAATCAAGGTGACTACACATCCAAAGGATGTGGTGATGATGACAAAGCAGGCATCGAAGTCACGATGGTGCGATTGAGGTTAAACTTGCCTGGTGAGTGCATCTCACCTGGTGAGTACGCTAAAATCTCATCATCCGAATCTGATGTCTCATCATGCTCAGTGACGTGGTTACCTGGACGAATGGTGGACTCTCCGGTCCATTGAACCAAAGTAGTAGTGTCAGACCCTGGGGTCGACTCAGCTCTATTAATGGTAGGATTAGTAGGCTCGGTGGTCACATCAGGCTTCGTGATTATTAGGGAAGCCCTAGGAGGCTCTATATGTGCCCCTATGGCATTGCACACAATATCTGACTCCCTCAACCTGATTGGGCGGAGAAGGTCAATCAGCTACTTCATGAGCTGAAGCTAAACTCTGCTTATGTTCGACAGACGACAACATGGTAGACCGCCGTAGTGCAGTAGATCCCCGCGGAGTGGAAGGATCTAGGCAAGAGTGTTTCAGTGTGGGGGAGGGGGTGAGGGAGGGGGAGGGCAGAGGGGGGGAGAGGGGAGGCGGCGCAGGGTGGGTGGCGCCAGAGGGTGCGAATGGTGACAGAAACGGCGTGCAAAAGAGGAAAACATGGGTACTAAGAGAATGCCTTTTGCAGCGGACTGTCCTGCATGCCGCATAATTGCATCATCGACACATAAACGTTGTCCAGAATCACTGTCCACTAAAACTTGGGGGGTCCACCGAAACTTAGGGGATTAATATTGGTGATCCGACGATTAATACACATTAGTGTATTACTCCATATATATCATCACCATTTGTCATATAAAATTCGGTATCCGCTCACAAGATGCCAGATGGGGCGGCGATCTCCACATGCCGACGATCATCCATTCTCCCAAGTGGCAAGGAGATGTTGTGATGTGCTGAAAACACATGTTGTAAGAGTATGTTTCATGTGTTTCAGGTGTTCTATAGGTATGTTGCAACTGTTTCATATGGATGTTGCAAAAGTAGATCGAGATGTTTCATATGTTGCAATGGTTGTACATGTATGTTGCAAAGGTCTATTTCCAATGCTTCATCTGTGTTTTTGGATGTATTGTAACACCCTAAAATTTGCTTCTTCTGAAATAGGGCTAAAATGATTTAACTTTGTATTTTTGTGCTCATGAAAATATAGGAAAATAAATTTTTTCATTAAATTAAAATTTATCATAAGGTAGCAACATGTTTGTGCATACATGCTGCTACATTGGAGTTTTTGTGCTGAGTGGTTTGATTCAAAATTCAAAAGGAATTCAAAAATCCAATTGAAAATTTGCTTTGGAAATTTAGAAAGAAAAAAGAGGAATTCCATTCTTCCCTCACCTTCTTTTGGCCCACTCGGCCTGCTTCTCCCCATCCCACCCACCTTCCCAGCTTCCCTCCCACTCGACCCAGCTGGCCACTTCCCCGAAGGCCCATGCCTCTGCTCGTAGGCCAGCCTAGCAGCAAGCCACAGGCTCTGCTCCCCTCTTCTCCTGTCACTGACGAACCGGGCCCACACGTTAGCGGAGTCATCTTCCACCTCTAGTTCGTGTCCGTGTCGAACACCACTGCCACGCTGGACTTCGCTACCGCCCCGTCCTCCCCGAATGGCGTGCGCCCCATGCTTACCTGCCCCCTTAAATAGTAGCCCGCATTGTGCCCCCTCCCATCAAGTCGCTGAAGCTGCCTTGCCTCATCCCGAGCTCACAGCCGCCGAGCCGCAACCCTAGCTCATCGTCGTCCACCCCACCGAGCCGCACGCCGCCTCCATCCGCATGACCTACCTTGGTGAGTTCGCCATCATCTCCTCTTGCTCCGCATATTTTTTCCGTGGCCAATGAAGGCCCGAGTCACCGATTCGACGAGTTCTGGTGAAGTGCTCGCCGCCGGCCATGGCGCCACTGCCTCCTATCTCTGTTCTGACCGGCTGCCCCCTCACTCACTTCCTCCTATCTAATCTCTGTCGTTCATCTCAGATCTAGCGTCTGAGATCGACCAATACCCCTTCGTCATGGCGTTTTTGCAAAAGAACCCCTGTAGTTTCGCGAAATAGAACCCGTAGTCCAAGGCGTACTCCCAGAGTACATTTTCCTATTATGAAAGCGTAGTTTCTCTCTATTAGTTTCAAAATATGTTTTCTGTTTCAGAAAGCATAGAATTCCGCTGTTACAAAAACCCTTGCTCTATGAACCTTGATATTTTCTTCTCTACTATATCTCTACCCTTGCTATTCATCTCTACCTTGGTGCTTATTTTAAAGTCTTTGTTCTCATCTTCACTCCTTGATTTGTTATGCTTTTAGAACTATTCCTCACCACCTTCTTGTGTAATCTAAAGATGAGTCTTAGCATTGTTTCCCCTAGTACAATGAGGACGATAGTATCCCAAGTTGAGACAATGATTGAATTGTGCACCTTTATTGTTTTGTTGAATTGTCATTATGCTTATGCTTGTTTTGAATCTTTGTAATGATTGCAATGATCTTGTTGGGTGTTCCCATAATTTCATTTAGGTCATAGGCCTAAGATATAAGGATTATTGAAATAAATAGTTGGGTTTTATTTATCTCCTGTTTCCTCTATCCTGTCTTTTTAGAGCAGCCTGCACTCCTCGACTAATATCTCTGATTTTGGATGATCAGAAATCATGAGAAAATTATGGACAACAGTAGACTTTAATATATTTCTCCTACCACAAGAATTACCCTGATAGCTATTTTGGTTATGGAGTTATGAAAATCACAAGGCGATACATCGATGTTGTCGGAAGCCTAGAATAGTTTCTATTGTGCACTATTTTCGACTACATGAACTGCAGAATTTGGAAAAGTGTTCTATAAGGACATTGTTGAGGATTTGATAAGCTTTCCAACGGTATAAGCTACAACTTCATTGGATTAACAAAATGAGAGTTACGTCTATTTTACTACGCTGCTGTTTTTCATCCTGCGATGAATTTTAGATTTCTTGTCCTTGCCCATACACAAGAGTATCATTGGGATGTCAAAATGTCTTGATACTAGTTCGCTCATCTTGAAGGAGGTGCAAGCTATCCTTTTTGTGTCCCCTAGTTGATCTTTTCTTAATGGAGACAAGTTGAAGAAGTTGCAAGATGAAGTTTCATACGTTCTAGTTATTCATTTGGAAGCATTGATTATCTCTGTGATGGTTGCTACCAGGAGAAGTGCTTCGCATGATGACCGAAGGAATCCTGCAAATTCTAATCCACCGCCACCTAATCATCCATCTATAGAGCAAGCTTTGATGATGTAGACTCAGTTATTGCAGACTATTGCTTAGAGTGTGCTGAACAACCCGCATCAAGCACCACCTATTAGCAAGCATGGTGAATTTATGAAGGGACACCCACCGACATTCTCTCATACAAGCGAACTACTAGAAGCTGATGTCTGGCTTAGAGCTATGGAGAGACAACTAAAAGCTCTAGTTTGGTTTTGGTAAATTGATGAAACCCTAAGTGCTAACCTAGTTTATCAAGTGATCATGAGATAGGTAGCACACTCCAAGTGGCGAAGCAAATGAAGATCATAGCATGATGATGATGATGATGGCATCATGATGATCAAGTGCTTTGACTTGGAAAGAAGAAAGAGAAAAACAAAAAGCTCAAGGCAAAGGTATAATTTGTAGGAGCTATTTTGTTTTGGTGATCAAGACACTTAGAGAGTGTGATCACATTTAGGTTTGATAGCTGTACTATTAAGAGGGGTGAAACTCGTATCGAAATGCGGTTATCAAAGTGCCACTAGATGCTCTAACTCATTGCATATGCATTTAGGATCCAGTGGAGTGCTAACACCCTTGAAAATGTTTGTGAAAATATGCTAACGCATGTGCACAAGGTGATACACTTGATGGTTGGCACATTTGAGCAAGGGTGAAGAAGTTAGAGGTGAAGAGGAGTTAGTCTTGTTGGTCACTGAGTGACTGGACGCTGGTCTTAGAGGGACCGGCGCGTTCGGTCAAGTGTGTCAGCGTAGACGCCAGCGTCGATCATCGACCAGATGCTGGGTCTTGGACTGACCAGGCGCTGAGGTCCAGTGTCTGGTCATGTTGACCCACAACGTAGAATGAAGTCAACAAGTGACCGGACGCTGGCTGTGTCCGGTCAAGCATGACCGGACGCATCCGGTCGTGAAATATCGTTTCTGGAACCTTACTGGAAACGACCGGACGATGGAGACTTAGCGTCCGGTCAGTTTGTGCGCAGTGTCCGGTCAGGAGATGACCGTTGAAATCTAACGAACAGTATTTGAAGCTGGGGACACGTGGCATGTATCACATGACCGGACGCTGAGGGCCAGCGTCCGGTCGATCGGATCGGAGAGTCCGGTCACCCCGCGTTGTGCCCAGTGAAGGGGTACAACGGCTCTATTTCATGGGGGCTTCTATTTAAGCCCCATGGCCGGCTCAAGCTCACTCTCTTGGCCATTTGCATTGACATAGCAACCTTATGAGCTTAGCCAAAGCCCTCCCACTCATCTCCATCATTGATTCATCAACTTTGTGAGATTGGGAGAGAATCCAAGTGCATTGCTTGAGTGTTTGCATCTAGAGGCACTTGGTGTTCGTGTTTCACTGTGGGATTTGCTTGTTACTCTTGGTGGTTGCCACCACCTAGATGGCTTGGAGCAGCGAGGATCGTCGAGCGGAGGATGGTGATTGTCTTTGACTCCGATCGTGGTGATTGTGAGGAGTTCTTGACCTTTCCCCGGGGGAGAGCCAAAAGGTACTCTAGTAAATTACTCGTGGCTTGTGTGATCCTCATCTTGTGTTGGTTGTGCGGCACCCTATTGAGGGTTTGGCGTGTGATGCCAATTAGCGCGTGAACCTCCAAGTGAGTGAATCGCCACAACGAGGAGTAGCTTGCCGGCAAGCAAGTGAACCTCGATAAAAATCGTTGTGTTCATCATTTGATTCAGAGGTGATTGGTCTTCATTCTTGTGATTGATTGGCTCCTTCCTCGACATGGCGGTATAAACAAACTGCTCACTCTCTTTACATTACCGCAAACTAGTTGTCAAGCTCTTTAGTGTAGCTAGTTGTGAGAGCTTGTTAGTTTGGTTAGTGTGGCTCTTTAGTTAGCCTTTGAGAGCACACTAACTTAGCATAGTGACATAGCTATTGTGTGGATAGAAACTATTTAAACTAGAATTGTGATTGGTGGCTTGCATTTTTAGTAGGCTAGCGCAACATTTGCTTCGCCTCATAATTGTCTAACCCGTTTGCTAAGTGTTGTTGTAGAAATTTTTATTAGGCTATTCACCCCCCCTCTAGCCATTAGGACCTTTCAAGTGGTATTGGAGCCGAGGTCACCGTGATTTGAGGCTTAATAACCATCGGTGTAAAAATGGCTCAAATCAACAACACCAAGAAGCCACCCCAATTTGATGGCTCAAATTATCCTTATTGGAAGGCTAAGATGACAACATATATCAAGTCAATCAATAGGAAGATTTGGAAAGTGGTAGAAACAAAGATTGAGATAGAAGATGAAGAGGCTCCCACCGCTGCCGAAGAAATACTTCTCCAAAACAATGACATAGCTCTTAGTGCCATCCATGATGCTTTGGATGAAAGAACCTTTGAGCAAATCAAGAACATTGAGAGAGCTCATGAGGCATGGAAGAAGTTAGAAGAGTCATTTGAGGGCACTCAAGCCGTGAAGGGTGCAAAGGCATATATTCTTAAAGAAAAGTTTGCAAGCTTCAAGATGATAGAAGATGAGAGTGTGCCGGACATGTTCCATCGAATGGAAGTGATTGTCAATTATCTCAAAGCACTTGGTGAAAAGATAGAGGACAAGGACTTCTCTAATAAGTTCTTGAGATGTTTACCCTCAAGATTTGGCATGTTGGTCACATTGCTAGTGAGGACCGGGTTGGACACAATGACACCAAACCAAATCTTGGGAGATATTATGACCGACGATGCTTATAGAGATGATGATGAGAAGGAAGAAAAGAAGGAGAAGAAAGATGAGAAGAAGGATGACAAGAAGAAGAGCGTGGCATTCATGGCCACATCATCCAAGGGCAAGGCCAAGCAAGAAACATCAAGTGAAGAAGATGATTCATGGGATGATGATGATGATGATAAGAAGATGGCTCTCTTTGTCAAGATATTTGGCAAGTTCATGGTGAAGAAGGGCTATCGTGCTAGAAGAAAGAAGTCTTCATCCAAAAACAAAGAAGAGTCAAGAAGGTGCTTCAAGTGTGGAAGCAAAGATCATCTTGTTGCTCAATGTCCATACAATAGCGACAATGATGATAACAACAAGAAGAACAAGAAGAAGGACAAGAAGGAAAAGAAAGAGAAGAAGGACAAGATGGCCTTCAAGAAGAAGAAGGGTGGTTCGTATGTGGTCACTTGGGATAGTGATGCTTCCTCAAGTGATGATGATGACGATAGCGATGATAACAAGACCACCAAGAAGAAGGTTCTTGCAAGCATTGCTATCAATGAGAAGCCTTCTATCTTCGACTCTTCATCATGCTTCATGGCTAAGGCCACTAAGGTACAAACTTGTGATGATGAAAGTGATGAAGAACATGATGATGATAATGAAAATGAAAATGATAGTGATAGTGATGATGATGAACCTACTAAGGATGAATTATTTGACATGCTAGAAGATGCCAGATAACACTTTGACATCAAGAGAAGGGAATGCAAAAGCTTGTGTAAGGAACTAAAAGCACTTAAGCAAGCCTTTGATGAGCTCAATGCATCTCATGAGAGGCTAGAGGAAGCCAATGAGAAGCTTGGCAAAGCTCACAAAAAGCATGAAAAGGCTGATTCCTCTTTGCATAATGAGCAAAATAAAAAGAAGCATGTTGAAACTTGCAATGTAGGTTTAACTTGTGATATAATTGATGAATCACTATCTATGCCTATCATTGTTGCTCCCGCTAACCCTTCTTGTAGTACTTCCACTACCACCTCATCTAGTAGTGATGGTCTCACTTGTGATGCCTCACTAGTGGTTGAGAATGAGAATCTCAAGAAGGAGGTTAACAAGCTCACTCACACTTTGGCTAAGGCCTATGGTGGTGAGGACCGCTTGCTTATGTGCTTGGGTAGCCAAAGAGCTTCTCTCAACAAAGAGGGATTGGGCTATACCCCCAAGAAAGGCAAGGCAGCCTTTGCTCCTCACAAGACTAGTTTTATGAAGAACAATGGTCGGTTTTGCATTAGTTGCAAGTAAGTGGGTCATAAAGAGCATGAATGCACCAACAAGAGCAAAAATGCTAATGTATCCTCCCTTAAGCTTGATTCATGCTATATGCTTACTAAGGGTACAAATGGTGTGAAGGCTAAGTTCATTGGTAAACCATGGATGGGCTCAAAGAAGAAAGCCATTTGGGTACCAAAGAGCCTAGTGACTAACCTTCAAGGACCCAAGCAAGTTTGGGTACCTAAAAAGAATTGATTTTCTTTTGTAGGTTAATTACAAAGCCAGAGGAAGGCATTGGGTTCTTGATAGTGGGTGCACTCAACACATGACCGGAGATGCAAGAATGTTCAACTCAATCAACACTAATGGCAATGATGGTTATGATAGTATCACATTTGGTGACAATGGCAAAGGTAAGGTCAAAGGGCTTGGTAAGATTGCAATATCCAATGACATGAGCATATCCAATGTATTGCTAGTAGAGAGCTTGAATTTCAATTTGCTATCCGTGGCTCAATTGTGTGATCTTGGATTCAAATGCATATTTGGGGTAGATGATGTAGAAATCATAAGTGTAGATGGCTCTAATTTGATCTTCAAAGGCTTTAGATATGAGAATCTATACTTGGTTGATTTTAATGCTAGTGAAGCTAAATTATCTACATGTTTGTTCACTAAGTCTAGCATGGCTTGGTTATGGCATAGAAGGCTTGGTCATGTTGGAATGAAACAATTGAATAGATTGGTTAAGCATGACTTGGTTAGAGGCTTGAAAGATGTTGTGTTTGAAAAGGATAAACTTTGTAGCTCTTGTCAAGCCGGCAAACAAGTTGGAAACACCCATCCTAAGAAAAGCATGATGAGCACTAGTAAAGCATTTGAGCTATTGCACATGGATTTGTTTGGGCCAACACAATACACTAGCATTGGTGGAAACAAATATGGATTTGTGATAGTGGATGATTACACTAGATACACATGGGTATTCTTTCTAGTGGACAAAAGTGATGTATGTGCAACATTCAAATCATTTGTCAAAGGCATTCACAATGAGTTTGAAACAACCATCAAGAGAGTTAGAAGTGACAATGGTAGTGAGTTCAAAAACACTAGAATTGATGAGTTGTGTGATGAATTTGGAATTAGACATCAATTCTCAGCCAAGTACACACCTCAATCAAATAGCCTTATTGAGAGGAATAATAGAACACTCATTAATATGGCAAGGTCTATGCTTAGTGAGTACAATGTGAGTCAATCCTTTTGGGCCGAATCTATCAACACGGCTTGCTATTGTAGCAACCGCCTCTATTGTCACCGATTGAAAGAAGACACCATATGAGGTCTTGAATGGTAGAAAGCCCAACATTGCATATTTTCGGGTCTTTGGTTGCAAATGCTATATCTTGAAGAAAGGTACTAGATTGGGCAAGTTTGACAAGAAATGTGATGAAGGATTCCTACTTGGTTATTCCACTACAAGCAAAGCATATAGAGTTTGGAATTTGGATAGTGGTACTCTTAAGGAAGTTCATAATGTTGAATTTGATGAAACCAAGGGTTCACAAGTAGTGAATGAGAACTCGGAAGATGTTGGAGGCATTCAACATTCAAATGCCATGAAGAACATGGATAGTGGTGAATTGAGGCCTAGACAAGTGAACGACAATGAAGATGATCAAGTGCAAGTGCTCTCCAACTCAAATGTGCAAGATGATACAAATCAAGCTAGTTCAAGTGGCTCTCATGACAATGAACAAGATCAAGCAGCTAGTACATCATCTCAACCCAATGATCAAGCAAGTGTAAGCAATCAAGTTCTAATCCTCCAACCAACCAATATTGCAAGGGATCATCCATTGGACACTATCATTGATGGAATTTCCAGAGGTGTACAAACAAGATCAAGATTTGCTTCATTTTGTGAGCATTTCTCATTTGTGTCATCCATTGAACCAAAGAAGATAGATAAAGCATTGAAGGATCTTGATTGGGTGAATGCTATGCATGAAGAATTGAATAACTTCACAAGAAATCAAGTATGGGAATTGGTAGAAAGACCAAAGGGACACAATGTGATTAGAACCAAATGGGTCTTTAGAAACAAGCAAGATCAAGATGGGATAGTAGTAAGAAACAAAGCAAGATTGGTAGCACAAGGCTATACACAAGTTGAAGGTCTTGACTTTGGAGAAGCATATACCTCAGTTGCTAGATTGGAAGCAATTAGAATCTTGCTAGCCTATGCTTGTGCCCACAATATCAAGCTCTATCAAATGGATGTTAAGAGTGCATTTCTCAATGGTTACATTAATGAAGAAGTATATGTTGAGCAACCTCTCGGTTTTGAAGATGATAAGAAGCCCAACCATGTATACAAGTTGAAGAAGGCTTTGTATGGATTGAAGCAAGCACCTAGAGCATGGTATGAGAGATTGAGGGACTTCCTACTCTCTAAGGGGTTCACAATGGGCAAGGTTGATACCACTCTTTTCATCAAGAAGATTGGAAAAGATCTATTTGTATTGTAAATATATGTTGATGATATCATATTTGGATCAACCAATCAAGATTTTTGTGATGAGTTTGGAAAGATAATGGCTAATGAGTTTGAGATGTCCATGATTGAAGAGTTGAGTTACTTCCTTGGTCTTCAAATCAAGCAATTGAAGAATGGTATATTTGTGAGTCAAGACAAGTATATCAAGGACATGATCAAGAAGTTTGGCATGAGTGATAGCAAAGTAATTAGCACACCAATGGGAACCAATGGCAACTTGGATAGTGATGCAAGTGGAAATATGGTGGATCAAAAGTTGTATCGGTCTATGATTGGAAGCCTACTCTATATGACCGCATCAAGGCTGGATGTCATGTTTAGTGTATGCATGTGTGCAAGATTTCAAGCCTCCCCAAGAGAAAGTCATTTGAAGGCTACAAAGAGAATATTGAGGTACTTGAAGCATACACCAAATGTTGGTTTGTGGTATCCCAAAGGAGCAAAGTTTGAACTAGTTGGTTACTCCGACTTGGATTATGCGGGATGCAAGGTTGAAAGGAAGAGCACCTCGGGCACATGTCAATTATTGGGAAGATCACTTGTTTCATGGTCATCAAAGAAGTAAAATAGTGTTGCATTATCAGCCACCGAAGCCGAATACATATCCACCGGTAGTTGTTGTGCACAAATTCTTTGGATGAAGGCCACTTTGAATGACTTTGGAATCAAGTTCAAGAAAGTGCCATTGCTATGTGACAATGAAAATGCAATCAAGCTAACCAACAATCCGGTTCAACATGCAAGAACAAAGCACATTAATGTCCGCCACCATTTCATAAGAGATCACCAACAAAAAGGGAACATTTGCATTGAAAGTATAGGCACCGAAGATCAACTTGCCGGTATATTGACCAAGCCATTGGATGAGAAAAGGTTTTGCAAGCTAAGGAATGAGTTGAACATATTGGATTTCTCAAATATGTGTTGATGCACCCCCCCACGTATATGACATGCCTCTCCTTCGAGCAATCCAAGGTAAAAGTTGATTGGCATGGCATACATCCTTGCTAAGGACATGTTTAGTGCATCTAGTCATCTCTCCATTTTATTAGGCTCATTCATGAAAATCAAATGAATTTGATGTTTATATGGTATCACTATTGCTTCTATGCTTGACTTGATCTAGTGATAACATATGACATGTTTGTGGGCTTGTAAACCTAGTGTTTAATCTAGAAAATGAGCTTTAAGCATTTAACTCAACATGGTACAAGATAACCCTTATTTAGAGGTGCGAAGAAGCTTGTCCTTGGATCAAACCGAGTTAAATATCTTTGGCAAATAATCTAGATTGAACCAAATTTGGGAAAATGATCCTTACCCCATTGATTGACATTGATAATCCTAACCTCTCCATAATTTTATTCTTTGTGGTCATTGATGACAAAGGGGGAGAGAACCAAAGATATGAGTGACAGAGGAATATTTGACATAGGGGGAGAAATATGACAAAGGAAAGGGATCAATTAAAATTTTGAGCACACAAGTAGGGGGAGCAAGCTCATGAACTTATATGGTGCATTTGAATGTGCATTTCATATGATTGCTTGCATGGAACAAGTTATAAATTTTAAAATATCCATGCTTGTGTGATGTATGCTAGTTGTAAGATTGAATGATGAAATGAAATCACTAAGAGAACTTTCTTTTACAAGTGAGTTTTTACAAGTGGTATCTTTTCAAAGTAGTTTTCAAGTGGTATCTAGCTAACCACGGTGCTTAAGTGATATATAGCTATCAAAGTATCAAGTGGTATATATATCATGTGGTATCTAGCTAACCATGGTGCTAAGGATGGTATAATGGTGCACTCCGATTGGTATCACGCTTCAAAGGTCCATCTCTTTTACCTTAGCATCATTTGGTAGACATTGTCTCCTATATTTCCTATCTAACCATATGTGCAAGCTACAATCTAAACTCGTAGCACATATGTAGGGGGAGCAATTGCTACCATATGGAGTTCATGAAACTTGTCCATATCCTTTTACACATGGTAAATATGCTTGGACAAGCAACATGGATTCAATTGAATTTTAATTCATATCTTTGTATAAGGGTTGTCATCAATTACCAAAAAGGGGGAGATTGAAAGCTCTAGTTTGGTTTTGGTGAATTGATGAAACCCTAAGTGCTAACCTAGTTTATCAAGTGATCATGAGATAGGTAGCACACTCCAAGTGGTGAAGCAAATGAAGATCATAGCATGATGATGATGATGGCATGGTGATGATCAAGTGCTTCGAATTGGAAAGAAGAAAGAGAAAAACAAAAAGCTCAAGGCAAAGGTATAATTTGTAGGAGCTATTTTGTTTTGGTGATCAAGACACTTAGAGAGTGTGATCACATTTAGGTTTGATAGCCGTACTATTAAGAGGGGTGAAACTCGTATCAAAATGCGGTTATCAAAGAGCCACTAGATGCTCTAACTCATTGCATATGCATTTAGGATCTAGTGGAGTGCTAAGACCCTTGAAAATGTTTGTGAAAATATGCTAACACATGTGCACAAGGTGATACACTTGGTGGTTGGCACATTTGAGCAAGGGTGAAGAAGTTAGTGGTGAAGAGGAGTTAGTCTTGCTAGTCACTGAGTGACTGGACGCTGGTCTCAGAGGGACAGGCGCGTCCGGTCAAGTGTGTCAGCGTAGACGCCAGCGTCGGTCATCGACCGGACGCTAGGTCTTGGACTGATCAGACACTGAGGTCTAGCGTCCGGTCATGTTGACCAACAGCGCAGAATGAAGTCAACAAGTGACCGGATGCTGGCGGTGTTCGGTCAAGCATGACCGGACGCGTCCGGTCGTGAAATATCGTTTCTAGAACCTTATTGGAACGACAGGACGCTGGAGACTCAGCGTCCGGTCAATTTGTGCACAGTGTCCGGTCAGGAGATGACCATTGAAATCTGACGAACAGTATTTGAAGCTAGGGACACGTGGCATGTATCAAGTGACCGGACGCTGAGGGCCAGCATCCGGTCGATCGGACCGGAGCGTCCGGTCACCCCGCGTTGTGCCCAGTGAAGGGGTACAATGGCTCTATTTCGTGGGGGCTTCTATTTAAGCCCCATGGCATGCTCAAGCTCACTCTCTTGGCCATTTGCATTGACATAGCAACCTTGTGAGCTTAGCCAAAGCCCTCCCACTCATCTCCATCATTGATTCATCATCTTTGTGAGATTGGGAGAGAATCCAAGTGCATTGCTTGAGTGTTTGCATCTAGAGGCACTTGGTGTTCGTGTTTCGCTACGAGATTTGCTTGTTACTCTTGGTGGTTGCCGCCACCTAGATGGCTTGGAGCAGCGAGGATCATCGAGCGGAGGGTGGTGATTGTCTCTGGCTCTGATCGTGGTGATTGTGAGAGGTTCTTGACCTTTCCCCGGCAGAGAGCCAAAAGGTACTCTAGTAAATTACTCGTGGCTTGTGTGATCCTCATCTTGTGTTGGTTGTGCGGCACCCTATTGAGGGTTTGGCGTGTGATGCTAATTAGCGCGTGAACCTCCAAGTGAGTGAATGGCCACAACGAGGAGTAGCTTGCCGGCAAGCAAGTGAACCTCGATAAAAATCGTTGTGTTCTATCATTTGATTCAGAGGTGATTGGTCTTCATTCTTGTGATTGATTGGCTCCTTCCTCGACACGGCAGTATAAACAAACTGCTCACTCTCTTTATATTACCGCAAACTAGTTGTCAAGCTCTTTAGTGTAGCTAGTTGTGAGAGCTTGTTAGTTTGGTTAGTGTGGCTCTTTAGTTAGCCTTTGAGAGCACACTAACTTAGCATAGTGACATAGCTATTGTGTGGATAGAAACTATTTAAACTAGAATTGTGATTGGTGGCTTGCATTTTTAATAGGCTAGCGCAACACTTGCTTCGCCTCATAATTGTCTAACCCGTTTGCTAAGTGTTGTTGTAGAAATTTTTATTAGGCTATTCACCCTCCCCCTCTAGCCATTAGGACCTTTCAACAACTTAACATAGCTCAGTGTGATGACCATGAGAAGGTGCTTTTTGCGTCTGGCCAACTCCAGGGCGCAGCACAAGATTGGTGGGAGTCTTACCAGTATGGACGTCCCAACAATGCTGGACAAATCACCTGGAAGGAGTTTAGCGAGAGCTTCATGTCCTACCATATTCCGTTAGGTGTGGTAGAACTTAAGCAAGATGAGTTTCTCAACTTGAAGCTAGGCTCCATGTCAATGTGTGAGTATCGTGATAGGTTCACTCAATTGTTACGCTATACTCTAGGAGAGATGGAAGAGAAGAAGAGAAAGTGTGACCTTCAATGCCAGTTAAGAAACACTTGTCACCATTTTGCTGTACAACCTGAATATCAGTCGCACCCTATGAATCTGCCTAGGAGTAGAGATTAGGATCAGGATCAGCAATCCAATGATGAAGTGCAACATTTCAGCTCTCAAAAGCCATGTCTGTCACCTCCTACTATCACCTTGATGAAGACAAATACTTCTACTAGCGAGGAAGATTATGATGGTAGTGAGATAGAACACTATAAGAACGATTGTCTTGAGAAGTTTGCTGAGAGTAATCAAAGCCAGAATTGACAGCAGCAGGAGCCAGAACGGAATGTCCATAAGAAGTAGGTGCAAGAAAATAAATTAAAGCGAAACTACATCCCTGGAAGTCTGAACAATGTGGATACGATTACCACTCGTGGAGCTAAGGAGGTCATTTATGGTTTGATTGCAGTAAACTCAGCCACTGCTATGGTGTTGTTTGACCTCAGTGCTTCACATTCATTCATCTCTAGGGAATATGTGGAAAATCAAAAGATAACTATGCTTCCAATGAGGAAACTCATGATAGTTAAGTCTCCAGGAGGAGAAATGAAGGCAAACCGCACATGCCCAAAAGTTAGTCTTGACATAAAGGGGGTAAACTTCGAGGCAAACCTTATAGTTTTGGAGTTAATAGGCATTGATGTGATCCTTGGAAAGGGATGGTTATCTGCTTGTAAATGAGCGATTAAGTATGCCCAACATTCAGTGCTTCTAACAACACCGTCAGGAGAAAGAATTGAGTATGAGGGTATTCAACCTGCACCTGAGGAATACGAGGATGATCTATTGAAAGGTGTGTACACTGAGGATAGTAAAGTGGACTATGAGTTGTTAGATGTTAGTGTAGAGGAACAAACACCTTTGGACGAGATCAATAAGATAAATGACCACACCTATGCAAACTATACAACTAAGAAGGGTCCGAATGCTCAAGGTGCCATATGAAGTTCAGTTATGCTCTCTAGTTCTCACTTGGAAGAATCGGTTAATCCGATAAGAAAGATGGTACACAGAGAATGTATATCACTTAAGGGCTTCATCATCCAGAATAAGTATCCTTTGCTCGGTTGATAAGTTATTGGATCATCTATGAGGAATTGATGCATTCGTCAATATGGCTCTACAATTCAAGCTATCCTCAGCTAGGAGTCCAATCTTCATCATACCTAGGACAAGTAGGCGTTGATGACATAGGAATGAGATATTTGATAACTATAGATTGTTCTATGGAGTCTCAGGAAATCCCAATGATATACTAAGCATGACAAGAAGGTTTGGATTGAAGAAAGTTAATGATGTGATTGGAACCCACCCAAGGATGTGAGAGAGAAAATCAGAGTTTTCAATGATGAGGTTTGGTTAGAGGTTCAAGGGAGGTTTATCCAAGACCATCAAGATATTGATAGTATTACTGGAAAAGGTTTTAAGTTTGGATCAAGAGACCTCAGCTAAGTATTTTAAGGAGTAAAAAAAAGTTGAAGTAAAACTTATGTATTATTGCCAGATCAGGACAAGAGCTTTATATCCACTATGATGCCCCCTATCAAGGTGTGGGATGTGTCCTTATGCAAGAAGAAAAAGTAGAGGCTTATGCAAGAAAACATGAGATGGAACATCTGACGTATGATCTGGAGTTATCCATTGTGGATCATGAGGTACTATCTACTCGGGCATAACAAGTGACATCTAGGTGAATCACAAGAATCTAAAGGACATCTTCACTAAGATGGTTTTGAGCTTGTGACATCATTGTTGGATTGAAGCAATCAAGATTTTTTGACTTGGAAAAGTGCTATCACTTGGAGAAGCAAACGTTGTTGCCTATGTCTTTAGCAAAGGAGGGTTATGCTAAGAGGATTCAGACGACACCATGAAAATTGTGTTTGAAAATTGAGCAACTTAACCTGAGCATATATAGTCATTAATGTTTTAAAGTTGGTGGCAGAATCTCCTTCTGACCATGAAATTCGTAAGGCTCCGTTGGAAGGTGAATATTTTAAGAGAGAGAATTGATAGTGTTGACACAGAATTTTCATCTCCGTGCCGAGGACACACGCAGCAAGCCGGAAGGGTCCGCTCGATGGAGCAGATCCGCCTAGCTTCAGCGCAAGGGTGGTCGATCCTGCGCAATCCTCCTGAGACGTGCCAGTCAATTTGACCCTACAATTGATAAGGAGAGAAAGTTTATCAGTAATTAAGGGCAGAACATGCCAGTGTTGCCAGACAGTCCCGAATGTGCGGCTCTGAGAGCCGATATGAGAGGAGATCGACTAAATATTCGATTCCAGCATATTCAAAAGAATAAATCGGTTAAAGCTTATGGGGTTGTGTAAGAAGAATCGGTTATCATTCAGAATAAATATCATTTAAGCAAATATTAATCAATGGCAATAAGATATCGATGATGGTCGGTTTATGCTGAGCCAATGATTACAAGTAACCGAACTCCTGTTTATATAAAGAAACAATTCAACACTACTTAACCATCTAATAAAGATAAATCTAATGAACATGTTAGATCTTATCTATCGCCATGACCAGTGGGCCATGAGGCAGAATCATGCAGGCCGTAGAAACAATAATAGATTCGACGACCCTAACTCATTACTAATATCAGTGGGGCATGAGGCAGAATCATGTAGGCCGTAATACAATAACAAGATCATGGGGATAACATATCTTTCAACTTATCTCTACTTCAATGATCTCACAATGTGAACTATTCATGAGAGAGCTCGATATCGGCTAAACAACCGATTCGGGCATAGCACACAGTTAAGGTCATGCCTTCTCAGGAACGGGTCTATCAACTAACGATCCCCACTCCATGGTGCTAACAGTGGGGTGAGAGGCAGAATCCCACAGGCCGTGATAACGAGCCATGGAACGGTTCTCGCTAACCAATAGATCTACTCAAGATCGAACATGCCTTAACCGCACACTATGCACGATTAATATTGATATAAAAACAGCCGATAAAAACATAACTCATCGTTTAAAATATAGATTAGATCAGTTTTAAATTAGCAAACGATGGGTTAAATAAGATATAAGGTCGATCCAGATCAATCTCAATCGGGCAGAGTGATATTGCTGTAATTAGATAAACAATGAAAGCAATAAGCGATATCGGTAACTTAATGAATCTATCAGAGACTGCCATTCAAAGGTAGAGTCAATAACTTGACCTTGATCTAGTTCAAGCAGTGGGGTGTGAGGCAGAATCACACAGGCCATACTTGAACTAGGCAAGAGTCGATAACTAGCCTATACCAGAGTCACAGTGGGGGTCAACTGGATCGATGCAGCCATACGAACAGAGGTATAAACCATGACGGTACTTACAAAAAAGCAGTGGAGGTCGACCGGATCGATGCAGCCGTACTTGTTGAAGAACTCGCCGACATCTACTCTACTCCTACTCCTAAGGGGTGGCCAGAGCCAAAAAAAAAGTAAATTGACTTGTATTTGATTGATTGTTGTCCTTTTACAATAGGCCATAAACTCGTATATATACACATACACGAGTTGGTTGACCTTTATTGTGTACAAGCATGACTCTAAAATAAAGATGGAAATATAATCTAATTTTACAAGAAGAATATATCTCCATTGACTGAGCTAGGTCCAGGTCTCCCATGCACGTTCCGCAAACGTGGCTATGCAAACATACCACTAGTAGAGAACAGACCTTTGATCCTCGGCCAAAATGGGCTCTAGTCCCTGCATTTTTTGCGCCCGGGACTAGAGATACCTTTAGTCCCGGTTGGTGGCTCCAACCGGGACTAAAGGTCCTTGCCCAACGGCTACTGCGCCAGGCAGAGGTGGCAGGGACCTTTAGTCCTGGTTGGAGCCACCAACCGGGACTAAAGGTATACTTTTACTCTGGTTGGTGGCTCCAACCGGGAGTAAAGGTCTACCCCCGGGCCATGGCTGCGCCCAGGGTTGGAAAGTTACCTTTAGTCCCGGTTGGAGCCACCAACCGGGACTAAAGGTCCCCCCTTTATATCCCGGCCGTCTCCTTCTTCCTCCCCGAACCCGAGCTTAGCACATTTTGAAGCAAACTGCACTAGTGTTCTTGCTTCCTCCCTCCCTCCATTGTTCCTCCATCCATTCTTCGATTCCTCCATCGATTTCTTCGATTCCTCCGTCGATTCTTCAGTTGTAAAGGTTACCAATCTCATACTCTTATTTTTCACAATTGTCTTATCTCATTTTGTTCACTATATATATATATATATCGTTCTTTATTGTGGTTTTTTTCATTTGTAAGCAATTTGAGCTCAAAATCAAGCTTGCATATTTACATGAAAGAAGGTTAAAGTAGCTAGTTGAACTTGCGGACCGTGTTCATCTCGGCGAGCATGTTCTCTGCCGAGAGGTAACGGACGTCAAGGAGGAGCTTTGATTCTACGAGGGAGAGCGGCAACGGTCGTGGAAGACCGTGTTCCCTTCCTCGTAGAATCGGAGCTCTTCCTTGACCAAGTACGGTGCCGTCCGGTGGAGAAATGCTCGCCGAGATGATCACGTAAGCAAGGTCAACTAGTACGGATGGTTATTTATTAAAACATGTTTTTGAGATATAGATAATTTTATAGTTTCTTAATTTTATTTGTTTATAAAATGAGAAATTTATAGTGTATTAAAAATGAGTATAGATAGTAGATGGCAACTACTTCCGGGTCCTCGGCCTCTCATGGGTTTCCAAAGTGACTTAGGCCGGGCCTCCCTCTCATTCAATGCGGCAAGTGTCGTGATGAGACGAAGATTGTGATGGAGTACCGAGTGAAGAAGGAGGGTCCCAACAAGGATCGTATCTTCTACAAGTGTCCGGATCGCAATGTGAGTTATTTTATCATATTTAATGATTATGGTTAGTTTATACCTATTTTCATGATGGTTGTGATTAAAGTTCTAATTTTTTGTTTTAATTTCAGTGGGATGGCAGTGGATTTATGTTCGTGCTTCTCTTTGGAAGGAAGAGTATGTTGAACTCGTGCAAAATATCTTGCTGCAACAAAAATCTGGCTGACTAATGAGTCGATGATCCAAATTAAGAAGCCCAAAGATGTTGCACAATCGTTGGATCTGTGCATTTTAGTTGAGATTGGTCGCGAAATCCTTGTGCTCCTAAAATATATTTTAGCTTTAGTTCTTTTAGTGGTAGTTGGGATTGTCTACATTGTAGCGATGCTTTCATAAATTTGTACCTTTTATGGTGGCACATGTGTTGTATAAATAATTAATTATGATCTAGGTTTTAATATGGTATTTATGTCATGTAATGCGATGAGCCAAACATTGGATGTACAATGCTGATCGCCGCTCCCAAGAGTTCATTGACGGCGTGCATTCTTTGTTACGTGCGGCCGAGGCAAACAAATGCGAAGGTTTCATGTGCTGCCCATGTGCCATATGTAAGAATACGGTGGAATATCCTTGCTCAAGGACTCTTCATTCACACTTGTTCAAGTCGGGTTTCATGCCAAACTATATTTGTTGGACGGAGCATGGAGAAACCGGCGTTGTAATGGAAGAAGGTGAAGAAGAACAATGGGACGGCAATGATATTATTCCCGATGGTGCGTGCTTCAATGATACTGCAATGGGAGAAGCTGAAGAAGAGGTAGCCACAGAAGATGAGCCTGCTGATGATCTTTGTCAGGTCATTCGTGACACACAAAGAGAATGTGAAAGTGAAAAGGAGAAGATCAAGTTCGAGCGGATGCTAGAAGATCACAACAAATTGTTGTACCCAACTTGTGATGCAGGGCAGAAAAAGTTGAGAACCACACTAGAATTACTGCAATGGAAGGCAAAGAATGGTGTATCTGACAAGGGATTTGGAGAGTTAGTAAAAATCCAAAAGAAGATGCTTCCGAAGGACAATGAATTGCCCGACACTACCTACGAAGCAAAACAAGTTGTCTGTCCTATGGGGCTAGAAATCGAGAAGATACATGCATGTCCTAATGATCGCATCCTGTCTCTGTGGCAAAAGTACGAGAAATTAGATGCATGCCCGGTATGCCATGCATCGCGAGATAAGATCAAAGTGAGATGACCCTGGTGATGTTGAGGGCGAACGTCCGCGGAAGAAAATCCCTGCCAAGGTTATGTGGTATGCTCCTATAATACCACGCTTGAAACATCTGTTCAGAAACAAAGAACATGAAAAATTGTTGTGATGGCACAAAGAAGACCGTAAGGTAGACAATATGTTGAGACACCCTGCTGATGGGTCCCAGTGGAGAGCAATCGACAGAGAATTCCCGGAGTTTGTAAATGACGCAAGAAACTTAAGGTTTGCTTTAAGTATAGATGGTATCAATCTTTTTGGAGAGCAGAACAGTAGTCATAGCACTTGGCCTGTTACTCTAAGTATCTACAACATTCCTCCTTGGTTATGCATGAAGCGGAAGTTCATTATGATACCTGTGCTCATCTAAGGCCCGAAGCAACCTAGCAATGACATCGATGTGTACCTGAGACCATTTATTGATGAACTTCTCATTTTGTGGAATAAAGAAGATGTACGTGTGTGGGATGAGTACAAACAGGAACACTTTGATCTGTGAGCATTGTTGTTCATAATAATCAATGATTGGCCTGCTCTAAGTAATCTTTTAGGACAGTCAAACAAGGGATATAATACATGCACACACTTCTTCGGTGATATTAGAGGTGTATTCTTGAAAAAATGTCGAAAGGTCGTGTACCTTGGCCATCGTCGATTTCTTCCTGCAAATCACCCCGTAAGAAAGAAAGGCAAGCATTTTAAAGGTAAGGCAGACCACCTGACCAAGCCTCGCAACCGAACCGGTGAGGATGTACTCGATATGGTCAACGATGTGAAAGTTGTCTTTAGAAAAGGACATGGAAGCCAACCTGTTCCGAACGACGCTAACGGTCACGCACCCATGTGGAAGAAGAAGTCCATATTTTGGGACCTACCCTATTGGCAAGTCCTAGAAGTCCGTAGCTCGATCGACGTGATGCACCTGACGAAGAATCTTTGTGTGAACCTGCTAGGCTTCATGGGTGTGTATGGAAAGCCTAAGGACACATTTGAAGCACGACAGGACCTGCGTTGTTTGAGAGAAAGAGACAACCTGCATTCAGAGAAGACAGATGATGGACGCCATTACTTACGTCCTGCCAGCTACACTCTAAGCAAAGAGGAGAAGGAAATCATGTTTGAATGCTTAAACAACATCAAGGTACCATCTGGATTCTCCTCGAATATAAAGGGTATTATAAATGTGCCAGAGAAGAAATTCTGTAACTTAAAGTCCCATGACTGTCACGTTCTCATGACGCAATTACTTCCAGTTGCATTAAGAGGAATTCTACCTCCAAATGTACGTCTAGCCACCATGAAGCTATGTGCATTCCTCAATGCAATTTCTCATAAGGCAATTGATCCAACTGATCTAGCTAAACTACAGAATGATGTGGTTCAATGTCTCATCAGCTTTGAGTTGGTGTTCCCTCCTTCCTTCTTTGATATCATGACACACCTCCTAGTTCACCTAGTCAAGGAGATTTTCATTCTCGGTCCTATGTTCCTACACAACATGTTCCCCTTAGAGAGATTCATGGGAGTCCTGAAGAAATATGTTCACAACCGTGCTTTTCGCCAGAAGGAAAGCATCGCCAAGGGCTATGGAAATGAAAGAGGTCATTGAGTTCTGTGTTGACTTTATTCCCGACCTTGACTCGATTGGTGTTCTGAATCGAGACATGAGGGGGAGACTAAGCGGAAAGGGGACACTAGGGAGGAAAACATATATTGGTACGGATGATGATTATTTCAATAAAGCGCACTACTACAGTTCTCTGAACTCCTCTTTGGTAGATCCAGTATATTGAGACACACAAGGATCTCTTATGATCCGAGTTTCTAGGGAAGACTGAAGCTTGGATTACGCGTAAGCATATGGAAACTTTCGGCGGTTGGTTGCGAAAAAAAATGTCAAGGTGATGAGAGCATCCATGAGCAACTGTATTTATTGGCTATGCAACCATCATGGCATATCATCACATACAAAGGGTACGAGATAAATGGGAACATATTCTACACAGTAGCCCAAGATAAAAGGAGTACCAACCAAAACGGTGGTGTGCGCATAGATGCCACAGACCCGAATGGGAATAAGCAGACATATTATGGACGCATAGATGAAATATGGGAATTAGAATATGCACCTACTTTGAAGATCCCATTGTTCAAGTGCCAATGGGTCAAGGTGACCGGAGGCGGGTAACAGATGAACAACGAGTATGGAATGACAACAGTGAGACCTTAGTAATATTGGGTACAAAAGATTTAAACCATTCATCCTTGCCAAGGATGTGAATCAGTGTTCTATGTCAATGATATGTCTACCAAACCAAAAAGAGGGAAAAACGATAATGACTCAACCAAAGAGCCAAAGCGCCACATAGTTCTTTCAGGGAAAAGAGTCATCGTGGGAATTAAGGACAAGTCGGACATGTTAGAAGATTATAAAAAGGATGACCGAATTCCGCCCTTCAAAGTGAACAAAGACCCTAGCATCTTGGTAAATGATGAGGACACACCATGGTTACCCATGATCATAACCAAGGGACATATGTAAAGAAGAAGTTCACTCATGCCCACTTGATGATATAGTGATTTAATGTAGTGTGTGTTTGAGATATTATGTAATAATTGTGAATTCAGATGTTTATTATGTCATGTTTCAAATTAAATCAATGTTTGATTTGTTGGTGGGATTTCTCTCTCAAAAGGTAAATTAGGATATCGAGTGATGAAAAATTAAAATATTAACGTTAAAATGATGTGAAAACAAATTTTCATCCAAAACCAATAGTTTTAATAATTTTAATTAAACACTATATTTTTGCATTAACGAAATAATAAATATTACTTACATTATGTTTTATAATTGTAACAAAAAATAAAAAAAGTTAGGTTATAGATTTTTCCTATGTGCAATAAAGAAAAAAGAAAATCCATATTTTTAACAAAATAATTTTATGCCTTTTATTTAAGTTACTATGTATTTAACAAGACTATTGCATTTCTATTAAAAAATTTGCTTAAAACACGGGGAAGCAAACTGCAGCCCACCTTTAGTCACAGGTTGGAAGCCCACCCGGGAGTAAGGTGGGCTCTTGTTCATCAACCTAAAAAAACCTTTACTCCCGGTGCGTGTTACCAACCGGGAGTAAAGGTAAACCTTTACTCTCGGTGGGGGGATGGCACCGGGAGTAAAGGGGCGTGGGCATATATATACCACTGCCATCTTCTTCCTTGCGTTCTTCGCCGATTCCTCTCCCCTCCCACGCCCACTTCCTCGGCCCGCCACACCGAGGACGCCGCCGCCACCACCCACCCGGCGTGGTCGTCGCCACCACCTCGCTACAGTGCGTCCATGATCCCCATGCCACCCCATCGCCACCGACGACCTCGTGGCGCCATCGCTGCCCGCCGCCCGCCAGGGCCTTGCACACCACACCGGTACCGTACGTACCCTCGCCGTGTTGACACGGCGCGACGACGAGGCCGCCAACGTGCGCGCGTGGCTTCCTCTCCTCCATTCCTAAGGTACGCTACTTGCTCCGTTCCATCTCCAGGCTACACCGTGACCAACAGATCGATCATGATGAGGAGCACGCTATGCTAGCTTGCTCGATCTCGGATCCGCCGATCAAACATTTGATCAGACTACAGTTGATCATTGAAGGTTTCACTTCAATGAACATAAAAAACAGTGATGTCCATCATAAAAAGAAAGATCTTAAAGGTTTGGTCGAAATAGTTAGCACTTCGCTAAATTTCTTGTATTTTGTTTATGGTTAATAAAGTGCTGGGAAGCAATGCTCCATGATTTCAGTTAAAAAAAACTATGATAATTTTGACCAAATTCATATAGAGAAAAATATCATCACTTATCACACTAAATAGATTATACTGTGAAATTATATTACATGATAATAAACTGAATGATACTAATTTGATATCATAAATAGCAAAGTATTTTTTTATAAATTTGATCAAACTTAAAACAATTTAATTTTGACTAAACAATATAAGGTACTTTTTAGCCAATGGGGTACATTATTGCATATATGTTAGTTTATCATTATTGCGTTTCTATGTATATAGCGGAGCACCGCCGCCCTCGTTCGCCTTAGGGTTTATACGGCGGAGCACCGCCGCCCTCGTTCGCCCTAGGGTTTATCTGGCGAGCACCGCCGCCTCTCGTTATCCCTAGGGTTTAGGGTTTATCTGGCGAGCACCGCGCCGCCTCGTTCGCCCCTAGGGTTTAGGGTTTATACTGGCGAGAGCACCATCGCCTCGTTCGCCCTAGGGTTTAGGCCGGTTCTGCTGCCCTCGTTCGATCATTTTTGGTGTGTTGTTGTGAACCTCTTCGAGGGTTCCAATCATTGTAAAAAATATTTGGAGCTGTTTACTCGACGAGTCAGGATGCAGTGCGATTTTGTTGTCACTTTGGTTTGCAACAACGCCCCCTTTTCTTTTAGGCGAGGCTCATCGTTTATTGTTTTCAGAAACTTGACGCGCAACGATGCCCCCTTTCTTTTAGGCGAGGCTCGCTATTTTCTGTTTAATAAAACCTAATGCGTGGCGACGCCCCCCTTTTGTTTCAAAGGGACCGTCGCCAAAACCTACTAAACTTCTGATTCTTCTTATCATACAAACCAACCTTCACCCATCAAAACCTACTCGTTTAGGGTTTAGGGTTTATCTGGCGAGCACCGCCGCCCTAGAATTGCGTCCGTGACCCGAGGGCAAGATTTAATAATGCATATTGTTCGTAGATTTTACACATGTAAGCAAAGATTTGACGTACTATATATTGGTTTTGTTTTTGAAGCTAGATGGCCAACCGAGAAACATGGATGAGGAGGAGTTGATGATGAATTTGATCAACACTTGGCACTCAAGTTGCCGACGATGATGGTGCTAAAAATAACGTGCAAGAGGATGCATGACGGGAGTCGATGCTTAGCTCTTGAACAAAATGAGCAACAACATATTGGCCAAGTATATATTTTTTATTATTAGCTATATAATTATCATATGTCTTATGTGTGCTCATGACATTAAAAATAATGTTTATGTTTTGTAGCCCTCTGGATCGACATCAACAACTACAACAAAGAGTAAAAATGTTCGAGGTCCCAAAAAGTCATTGGAGGGCCGCTTCATCATCTCGGAGTTCAATGTGGATACAGGCGAACCGGGGGGGGCAAATAAAATGAAATTCGTGCACCACTGTGGTTACCTTGTACGAGACCGACTACCGATCAGTACCCGCGAATGGAAGAAGAAGACCAATGCTCCTCATATCAATTTTGTCTCCGATCATGATAAGACGTTAATTTAGAAAGATGTCTTGGTACATTTCACGCTCCAAACAGATGGTTATGATGATATAATAGATGGTGATGAATTGAAGGAGCGAGTTAGGGATTGGGCAATGAAGAAGATGGCCACCCAGTTTTAGACTTGGAAGAAACACCTATACACGACGTATGTCAAGAAGAACATAGCACCAGATTTTACTGTCCCAGGCCCGATCTTAAAGCGAGAGGCCCTATTGGGATGAGTTTGTACAAGACAAGACGTCGAGAAGAGGGTGTGAGTCGGGTGATAAAGAACCAACGTAATGCCCAATGAAGACATACCACCATAACTTGGGATCAGGTGGCTACCCGACTGCCATTAAGAAGTGGAACAAAATGGAAGCAGACCTTCTTGCCAAGGGTATCACACCAGAATCACTCGAGTGGGGAGAGCGTGCAAAGAATTGGTTTTTTGCTCATGGGGGAACACTGGACCAGGAGATAGGGAAGTGCGTTTATGGTGCAAGACCTGCAAGAAGCAAAGAGAAGATTGTTTTATGCTCGGAGAGCTAATGCTAGTGGTGCGTTCAGCCCAACAGAGAGAAGGATGAGTGACATACGCCATCGGGACTATTGAACATGGTGGCGAACTAGAGGCAAAGGAAGTGTCTCGTGGGAGCATGGATTCTCTCGGGGGACAGACCTTCCTCTGAAGCCGCCAGAGAAAGAAGGAAGAAGAGGCACAGCTGCTCCAGAGAGGTTGGAGGAAGCGGTGCGTGAAGCACAGAGCGGGAAAAAAAAACCTTGAAGCGAGAATGCAGGGAGGAAATCGGAAGGCAAGTGCAAATAGCAAAGAGTGCAAGCAAGCGAGGCATCGAGCCGAGAATCAACATTAGCCAATCTGTTCGGGCTTGAAAAGCAACCGCTTCCACGGAGATACCAAATCAAGGGGACAAAGGACTGCGCTTCCCTATGGATGACGTCACTGAACCTTGTACATCGTGTGAGCTACACATTCCGAAGGGGAATTCCACAATCAAGGTGGCTATCAGTCTTGTTAATCCTATCGACCGAACTAAGACACCAAGGATTCATGGGAATATAATCCAAGAAGAATATGCTACCATCTCGGTAGATAAAGCTAAAAAAGGTTTTAGTGATTTGCCTCTTGACATTCCTGGAGGTGATGGCGAGAAGACTCTAGGAGAAGCAGAGAAGACATTCATTCTATGGCGCAAGCGCTACATCATCATTCCTAGGATGTCGGCTCCACCTCCTCCTAAACTACCTCACCATAGGTGCGGATGAAAACACTATATCATTAATTTATATTGGCTTAAATAATTAACAATCTGCTCATAATAATATGTCATTTCTTTTTTTGTAGCAGATCCTCCCCTAACCTAAATCCAATTGTTCAATCGCCAGATCATCATAGTGCTCAGTACGATGACATTGTGTTGGAAGGCGAGGCTGCATCCACACCATCTCCAAGGAGGTCTCCAATGCCGCAACCGCCACCTCCAAGGAGGTCTCCAACGCCGCTGCCACCACCTCCAAGGAGGTCTCCAACGCCTCCCCCGCCCTCGCCTACCAAGAAGCCAAGTGCTAGCAAGAGGCCAGCCCCACAAACGAAGAACCAGTCCCCACCGGCAAAGAAAGCCACCGTGAAACCAAGGGCTATTCCCAAAATAATATCTGAAGAGAAGGAAGAAGGAACTGATGCATATAAAAAAGATTTGTCCAGATTCTATGACAAACTTAAAAAGAATCAAGAAGCAAGGAGAAACCCAGAGAAACCGTACTTCTTCGTAGCTCTAGATATTCTAAGAAAAAAGGTGGCTTCTTACCAGCAACAACAGCGGGAATCTCGTAAGCCGTCCAAATCAACGTTAACGGACTATGACCGCACTCTCACCAAGTCAATTGAGGCGGCATAGAAAAAGAAGCGGGCAGGGAAAGGAGTTGCCCAACTCGGACAACAATTGCACCAATTAGTCCCCCGCTAGTTGTTGGTAATGAATATGGTTCGAATTTAGGATTAATGCATCAGGCAAACATACCTTCGGATGTCGATTTGGATCACCTTGGTGAATTTATTGATGAGACTGGTCTTGACCTTTACCAGATGTTTGGTGATGGAAACATTGAGAGTGCGGCGGAGGTTGATATTTGGAAGAAAAAATTTGTACTAGGCCAGAGTCTATACAACCCTCAAGCCTTATCTGATCTAGGGACGCAAATGTACCTGCTAAACAAGTGGTACATGCAGGCGTCTACCGGTGGAGACTGCTGCGCTGGTGTCACAATGAGAGACGAACATTGGTTCCGTGGCGATGATGTTATGTATGTTGACTTTGCAGAATTTCATCAACTATGCCACCTGACCTCTCTGGACAAAGTTATCATTAGCTGCTATTGCCTGTAAGTAATAATTCTTTCGATCTATTATTAAACTCATCATATGTGTGTATATGCATATAAATTATCCTAACAAGTACTATATATATATGCAGATTTACAATGACAGAGCTCAGAAAGGTAGGCTACAATGAAATTGGTTTTGTTGATCCCCATATAGTATTCAAAGACCCAGTTACTCCAAAGACTAATTGGAAGTCTGAGTCAGAGAGTAACCTCATGAACTTCTTAGTGAACCAACGCCACAAGAAGGATATACTCTTTCCCTACAACTTTAAGTGAGTGTTAATAATGTCGATCATCCTTAATGGCTCATATGTTGATTCTAGTTAATTAATGAGTGTTATGCGTTATATCCTATAAACACATGCGGCAATCACTGGATATTGATGGACATCGATCTGGTGAAAAGTCACTTGATAATCTATGACTCGATGAGAAAACCACAACAAGACTATCAAGATATGATAGATATTATCCAGAGGTAATTTCGGTATCTCTAGCAACTATATATACACACAAACATGATGATTAACTATATCTGATGACGTGGCAAATTTTTTATTGGGCAGTGTTTGGAAAACCTTTATTGAGAAGCAACACATAGGAAAATGCATAGCGCCACTGAATGTAATCCCTTTGAAAGTAAGTCCCCTAAATCGCATCATCTTTATTAATTAAACATATAGCTTTCACCGAATCACTAGATTGGATGACAAATCTTTTTCTCGTAAAGTGGTGTTTGAGGCAGGAACAGGAGAACAACTACTGTGGTTACTATGTTTGCAAGTTTATCAAGGTGGTCTCCCAAAGAACTCCTACAGAGAGACTCAAAGTACGTTAAAAATACACTATATATTCATTTAATTATTATTATTGATTGTGTTACTATGTCTTTATATATATATATATGTACATATATTAATTTATTTTCCTTTAATTCAAACCTGTAGGCTCGATGGTTGGAGGAAAAGGTCATACGGCAAGACCAAATCAAAGCAATTCAAGAGTCTATAGTCGGATTTTTTAATGAGCAGGTCATCGATTCCAAGGGCGAGTTCTACTTCGACCCAACACTGCCATGGAAGCCAAGCTAGAGGATGAGAGGAAACTTGTTATATATCACAACAACTGTAATGCAATCTTTTGTAATATATGCACATGAAATAATATAATGTAAAATACACATATGCATGCATGCATGTAAATATATATATGATATATATATATATATGCTTAAATTGTGTGATTTAATACGTTCATTGTGTTTGAACCGAAACATACTATACGCGCATATAAATGTATAATTAGCAGCGTACAATACGACTACGAAAACCTATTTTGAAAAGAAAACAAAAAAATGAAAAGAAAAGAAAAAAGAAAAAAATCTTTAGTCCCAGTTCGTATTACCAACCGGGACTAAAGGTGTCGGCCATCGTGGCATGTCAGGAGGCACCTTTAGTCCCGGTTGGTATTACCCACCGGGACTAAAGGTCCTCCTTTAGTCCCGGTTCCTGACCCGAGACTAAAGGACCATCTTTAGTCCCGGATGCTTGCTCCCGGGTGGGGAACCAGGACTAGAGGGGTTTCCTACCGAGAGTAAAGCTCTGTATACCAGTGTACGGCCGGTCCATAATATTATCAATCTCCAATAATTCCCGACGTGTGCTTCTTTAATTAATTACCATCTCGTGCACCTGTCAGATGACTCCTGTAGCCTTCATTGGTAAATAGAAATCGATTTGGCTTTCAGCTCGTATGGCAATTGGACTTAACTAAATTATTCTTCTTCTCTTTGCTTCCAAAGTTGTTACTGTCCCAATAGAACACGTAGTACGGGCCAAGATCTCATGCTCTCCGTAATCAAGCTTTCTCCCGTAGGTCCTTTTCCATGTTTGCCTCCCTAGTAAGCCAAACCAACTTGCTTATGGACGTTGCACCTTCATGCAAGCAAATATTCATTAACTACTATCTGAACTATGCCTTGTGCATACGTGACAACCTCCAAATATAATATTTTATTTCCTTCTTAGCATTGCCAATCACATATGATTTCCAAATTGATCCTATGCGTGCGCCAAAGCTGAGTTCCATAACGGATCAACTATCTTGGCTATGAAATATCCCTTATTTAGGAAATCTTCTTGTTTTTAACATCATCGGCCGATCTCTTCCTTTCCAGAGGAAGTTTACCAAATTTTGGTATAAACATAGGCCCCCTAATTTGGAGTATGAATTTTCATGCTTCGAACTATTTGAATCCGATGGTCTTCTTTCGTGAGTCTGCGATATCTGATTGCAATACTTGGCCTTGATGATTTACTTGGGTTGACTGTTCATCTGCTTTAGCCGACCAAGAGCTGGCTCCCGAGTTTATAACTATAATCGGCTATCAAATCATCGGTAAAGAGCTGAAGAATTCACTGGTAACAGTATTACCTCATTCCAAGCCTCACCTATACATGTGAACTTTGAAGTGTCTATCACACCATCTTGGGTGGTTGAAAAATGGAACGGATTAGAATCCAGCCATCCTCACTTCTCCTGCTCAGAAAACTTGGGTTTTTGAAAGATTTTTTAAATCAAAACATAGCTTTGCTCCCAAATGATTCTCTCAGATCGCTCAGTGTGTATAGTTCCTCACCAAAACATTGTTTTGCCTCTCTTTATCCTACTTCTAAAAAGCTTATGTGGAGTTTAGGTGTGAATAAAATATGTAGCGTACTTACCTTACATATATTGTAAGGTCAAATCCCAGATCCAAGAAGAGAAATATCATACTCTTAGATAAAGATGTGCATGTGTGTGGAATATTTAGTGGCTAACCTAATTCTACTATGCTCTCTGAAATATATTTCTGTCTTGTGGAATATTTTTGCGAGAACATGGGTTATCTTTATTCTCATTTCTTATTCTTTTTTTTTACTTTGGACCACTTTTGTGTCCATCTTTTTATATTTTTGCATAACCCATGTCTCTTTTTACAACAACTTTTGAGAGAAATATTATTAAAAACTTGGAGCATTTATTCTGATAAAACCTAGCAAACATATTTTTGTCTTCTCCTAGTGTAGGAGCATAACATTTTGAGGTGTATGAAAAGCATGTTTTTTGCGTACTTCCAGTGTAGAAGCAGCACACATATGTAGCGTGTACGTGATCTTGATCTTGGGAGCATGATAAATCTCTCAACAAGGGTCAACGAGTCTTGACAAAACTCAACACAAAACAAGCGGCTTATGTGGAAGGTTTTTAATGAAACTAACATATGACCTTGGTTGGAATTTCAATATCATTGAGGAGACAAGCTATTGATTTTGAATTTTTTATAAGAAAATTCCCTAAGTACTTTGCAAAAAGAAGTAAGATTTCTTTCATCACACCATATATTATTCATCAACTACTTAGATAGCATGCTTTTCCTATGATAGATTGTTCACAAGTAATAGAAAAAGCGAGGAATAAAGAATAATATGCGAGCATATACCTCATATTTGCATGTACGCTTGTCCACTCTGAGCCGATGAGTGCCTCTGCGTGGGATCCATTTTTTTTATAACGATGGTTTCACCGGTGCGATTATCAGCTGTTGCATCTGGAATGCTTGTATGCTACTACTGAAAATAATATTCTTAATCCTTCTTGACTCATGGCCAGTGGATACAAACATGTATAGATATCATCAGCTTAATTGAAGCGCCGTTGGAGTACACCTCGTATATACTGCTTGAAGTTGCCAAACAGTTAATCCATGTAGAATACCTTTCTTATCTCCATGTTAGATCTCTGTTCATGTTTCCATCCTTGTTTTCTTCACACATTGCACACCTGCACTTCATATGCCGTGCTCAGTAGCCAAGTAACAAGCAATATGTGTGTTATCGGCTTGTTAGGGGAGCAAGATCCTGAACCCCAAGGTTAGCAGCCGATTCTACTCCAGGATAGCCGATCTCCATGTGCCAGAGTTGATCTATTGGATTTCTCTGAGCAGAATATATAGCTAACTCTGGACGAGGCGAATCCTTAGATCAATAGATGAATTCCAAACAACAGTCTCTGGCAATCGTCATGGGAAGAGAGTACCCGTGCTAGTACGATCGGCCCATGCGGCGGCGACAAGATAATTAGAGCCGATATCTTTGTGGATCGGCCATCGGCTCAACTCCTTCACCATGAGCTTGAGCACTAGGTATGTAACATTTACTTCTCAGAACTATTCAGCCGATGGTGGGGTAATTAGAAAAGGATATCTCAGCCTATCGGCTATCTACTTCTGTTTCTGTTAGAAGCTGGTTCCAGATAAGTATGAGCCACGTTAATAGAGTCTGCTCCTGTTCCGATCTGATTTTCGTAGTGAGTTTACTGGAGAAGCCGATGATTATGGTACGATCGGGTTTATCTTGTACCGTCACCATCGTCTTGGTAGAAGATGCTGAGCCGACCAGTGAGGCTTCTTATCTATTAAGGATCGGCTTTCATCAGAACTAGTAGCAACTCTTACTCCAACCAGCTTCGATGAAGTGAAGATGATTCTTGATGATCTTCAGGTCTTGAAATTTTGCTGGACATGTATATGCTTCTTTTTGTTTTAGCAGCAAAATTTGGCCGATAGTGGCTGCATCGGCTCTACATAGCCGATTTTGCTTTCAGAGCACCCATGTCTCCAAGCTCTCCACGTTGCACACGGCTGTCTACTGTTGAGGCGCCTTTGCTAGCGGTAGCTCCTCCTGAGCCAGCCATGTCGCTTCTGCTAGGCCAGATGGCTCCATCACCTGATGTATTAGCTGAATTGGAAACTGAGCCGTTACTGGCCCCCCGAGCTTATAATCATAGCCTGCTGTCGAAGCACTCTTCGGCATTAAATCAACTGCTTCCACTTCCATCGGCTCTTTAAGGAATTCGTGGCTAATGATGAGGTGTGTTCTCATGAGCCGATGAGATCTTGGTGGACGATGCTGAGCCGATGAGGACCATCTTGTAGATACAGGATCGGCTCATTCTCAGATCTTAGAACTACTCTGACTCCAGCCTCATATATTAAGGCGACCTGATCGGAAGCCACTCTCGGTTCGAGCACCATGCCTATCCGGTATTGGCGATGTGCATGCACATGCGGCCGGCGACGTTGCTTGGTCTTCCTGGCTAAAAACTCGAGTTTTCCATCAAGATAGCAATCCCACAACTCACGTCAGCACAGGTGGACAGCCGATTCCAGAAATTCTATTTTGCAGCTTGCAGTCAGCACCAGAAATTCTATAGATTGTTATTATTATTATTATTATTATTTTTATTATTATTATTATTATTATTATTATTATTATATATATATATATATATATATTATCTAGCAAATCATTGGCTTTACGCCCTTGTGGATCGGCTGCATGCAGACTCCATCCTTTGTCTTCCGCTGTATTATTTTCTCCAAAATTAAATCAGCTGATGGAGGTGAAAGATCAGCCTTCTTTTGACAGCCGATCCATACTTGCTATTTCTTTGCCTTCTTTATTAATTACGTGAGACTCAAAACGGATGCATGGTGGCTGGCTTCTTCCTTGCTTCCTTATGTCACGTTCCTATGTACATATAGCCAGCCATCTTGTCCTTCCGTGTATAAACATCGGCAATTTAAAAGAAACAGCCAGTCGTCTTCTAATTAAGGAGCAAACAAATTTCAATTAACAGTTTCCGACACATGCCACAAGAAGAGGAGACCCGCGTTGCCACGATCGGATTGTGCGGTGATGACAGGAATACTTGGAGCCGACATCTTCTTTGCTATCGGCTATCAGTTATCTGCATATGACTAGCCGATAACACTGATGCACAACTGTTCATTGGCTGAAAACATATTCAATAATAAAATATTCCGACCAGCCTACTAATATACTGTGGAGCTGGCCGTTATCCCGTTTTCTAGATCAGTCAGCCTCATGAATTTGAAAGGCTTATTTCTATATTAGCTCCACGAAGAATGTGCTTGGTCGAACAACCGATCACAATAGCCGATGGAGGAAAAGTCAATCTGATCTCAATGCAACCATGGGCTTGATGTTTTGAGTAGTTTGATGCCTACAGGTATGACTTCTGTAGACGCCTGCATGCTCGGCTTCCAACCTTGCTTGCTTGCATCTACTCCATATTGGATTCGATTTAATAAAAGAATCCGTGCCCGACTCTAGTAAATAAACAAACCATATTTGCTTCTGTAGCAGAAATCCTTTGTATGACTTTCTTCTGAGCAACTAATCGACTTCACGAATTTTGAGAAGCATATACCATATGCATGGACGGTATACGCGCTTGCTAGCTTCTTCCATATATGTCAACATGTATATATGCATGCGCGGCACTGTAATGTGTTAGCTCCTTCTTTTGACTGACGTGAAGTGCTATCCTTACAGCGGATTCCATTTTACGAAACGATTGGCTCTTGTCGGTTTGGGAAGCAAATATGTAGTTAGTAGGACCCGTGTTTTGTATTCAACAACACCGCGTTGTTGCCGTGAGCATGGTGGCTTGGACATATCAACAGGAGCTCGGTCATCTTCTCTATCCAGCAATCCACCGGCTTTATGCTCTGGCCGATTGGCTTCTGTTGGCGTCATCGGCCAAATACTTCGTTTTGGTAAGATAGCTGTTTTCTGGACCGACGAGGATAGTAGTAGATTGATGACGACTGCAGCCTTGCTAACATATAATTAAATATTCCTGCCACCATGCAAAACATGTATGAATCAACCTTATTTCCAACGTCGCCTTCTGTGCACATGTATTCTTTCCTTAATTTCTTGACTAATACATCCCAAGCATGTACATGCAGCAGATGTGTAGCTCTCGATCTCCGACCTGTCCACATCAATTTTCTTGCTCACGTGATGACCTCTGGATATGGATGAAAACGGTACGGATATTTATTCGACCGTCCGTTCGACCGAACAAATATGAACACTTATCTGGATAGTTACTCGGATATCCGGTTTTTTTTCGGATACGGATACTAAAACGGATATCTTAGGCGGATATCAAATACGGATGTAATATCATCGATATCCGGCGGATATCGGATAATCCGGATAAGTATCGGATATATCCGGATATTTAAAAACGGATATTATCCGGATATTTATTCAAAATTTAAAAATCACAAATTTGAACCATCCAAACTATCTCAAATGGAAAGTTGACCAAAACAACAATTGTAGATCTTGATGAGTTGAACAAACTTGGTATTCAAAACTTTTCAATTTGAAGTCATTTAGAGTTCATAATACTAGAGTCAAAGTGTTGTTTTTTCATTTGACCAAATTTGACTTGATCAAACTTGCTCAAATGAGACACTAAATGACCTCAGATGAAAAAACTCTGAATACCAAGTATGATCATCTCAGCAAGATCTACAATTGTTACATAGCTCATTTTCCCATTTGAGAAAGTTTTATCAAACACTAGTCATAAATTCTTGAATCTCATATAGACTTTCTGAAACTATGTCACACACTTGTGAAATTTGAACTATATTTTGTTCAAACTTTCTCAAATGAAAAAATGGCCTATATAAGGATTGTATATCTTGATGAGATGAACAAATTTGGTATTCAAAACGTTTCAATTTGAGACAATCTAGGGTTCCGAAAACTAGTTTGTAAACGTCGAAATTTAAAAATCACAAATTTGATCCGTCCAAACTATCTCAAATGGAAAGTTGACCAAAACAACAATTGTAGATCTTGAGGAGTTGAACAAACTTGGTATTCAAAACTTTTCAATTTGAAGTCATTTAGAGTTCATAATACTATAGTCAAAGTGTTGTTTTTTCATTTGACCAAATTTGACTTGGTTAAACTTGCTCAAATGAGACACTAAATGACCTCAGATGAAAAAACTCTGAATACCAAGTTTGATCATCTCAGCAAGATCTACAATTGTTACATAGCTCATTTTTCCATTTGAGAAAGTTTTATCAAACACTAGTTATAAATTCTTGAATCTCATATAGACTTTCTGAAACTATGTCACACACTTGTGAAATTTGAACTATATTTTGTTCAAACTTTCTCAAATGAAAAAATGGCCTATATAAGGATTGTATATCTTGATGAGATGAACAAATTTGGTATTCAAAACTTTTCAATTTGAGACAATCTAGGGTTTCGAAAACTAGTTTGTAAACGTCGAAATTTAAAAATCACAAATTTGAACCGTCCAAACTATCTCAAATGGAAAGTTGTCCAAAATAACAATTGTAGATCTTGATGAGTTGAACAAACTTGGTATTCAAAACTTTTCAATTTGAAGTCATTTAGAGTTCATAATACTAGAGTCAAAGTGTTGTTTTTTCATTTGACCAAATTTGACTTGGTCAAACTTGCTCAAATGAGACACTAAATGACCTCAGATGAAAAAACTCTGAATACCAAGTTTGATCATCTCAGCAAGATATACAATTGTTACATAGCTCATTTTTTCATTTGAGAAAGTTTTATCAAACACTAGTCACAAATTCTTGAATCTCATATAGACTTTCTGAAACTGTCACACACTTGTGAAATTTGAACTATATTTTGTTCAAACTTTCTCAAATGAAAAAATAGCCTATATAAGGATTGTAGATCTTGATGAGCTGAACAAACTTGGTATTCAAAACTTTTCAATTTGAGACAATCTAGGGTTCCGAAAACTAGTTTGTAAGCATCAAAATTTAAAAATCACAAATTTGAACCATCCAAACTATCTCAAATGGAAAGTTGACCAAAACAAGAATTGTAGATCTTGATGAGTTGAACAAACTTGGTATTCAAAACTTTTCAATTTGAAGTCATTTAGAGTTCATAATACTAGAGTCAAAGTGTTGTTTTTTCATTTGACCAAATTTGACTTGGTCAAACTTGCTCAAATGAGACACTAAATGACCTCAGATGAAAAAACTCTGAATACCAAGTTTGATCATCTCAGCAAGATATACAATTGTTACATAGCTCATTTTCCCATTTGAGAAAGTTTTATCAAACACTAGTCATAAATTCTTAAATCTCATATAGACTTTCTAAAACTATGTCACACACTTGTGAAATTTGAACTATATTTTGTTCAAACTTTCTCAAAATGAAAAAAATGGCCTATATAAGGATTGTAGATCTTGAATCCATGACCATGACTCCATGAGACCCATGAAGCAATGTGCTTGGCTATTTCTACTCATGCCGCGAAGATTGGTGCTTATATAATGTTTGATGTATGATGTATTTGTATCTTTATCTTATTTGTTGCTTTACTCTTTAGTCTTTCGGCTTAATCTAGATGGATTATGGACTCATAGAGTGGTGTAATGGTTTGCGCACGTATGATATATATATATATGCTGCTTTTACTCAATATCCGAATAGATATTTGTATCCGACCTTCTCCGAATCCGATTCATACCGTATTCGATACTCATTATTCGTATCCGTAACCGAGTCAATCCGTATTCGTATATGTATCCGAACGCTATCCGTGTCCGAATCCGAACAGAAATATGAAAACAAATATAATATGAGTTATATCCGTTCGTATCCGATCCGTTTTCATCCCTACCTCTGGATGCCTTTCCTGTGTTTTTCACCGTGCAGGTTCTCATGTGCTGCTAGTCTTCTCCATGATGTCCAGTTTCCTAGGTCAGCATCGGCCTTCAGATCGGTGCTTTAGATACTCAGCCGATGCAAATATGAATTGGGTGTCAATCTTGAAACGACGAATGCAATCTTCTAGCCAGATACAACTGCGATCAAAATAATTGTGATCAGCCCACCCTTTTCTCAGCCGATGCTTCCAAGAATTGGCTGATATGTTCAACTCTGATTTGGCAACGCATCCAATACTTGATTTCCTTTCTTCTCCCGTGAGTAAATAATCATGTGGCATCTGGACTCCTTTTTCCTAAACACTGCACCTCCGTGATCAAGCCAGGCAAATAACCTCTGGTATGTGTCAGTCATCTGGCCTATCCCTTGTTTTATGATGATGAATTAAGATGCAACGTCTTGATGATGGCCGGATAAATGCTAATATCGGCCTCTGACTTCTGATCAAACGATTGTGGTTTCATTGGGCGTGCTAGAAACGTGTGTCGACACAGAATTTTCGTCTCCGTGCCGAGGACACACGCAGCAAGCCGGAAATGTCCACTCGATGGAGCAGATCCGCCTAGCTTCAGCGCAAGGGTGGTCGATCCTGCGCAATCCTCCCGAGACGTGCCAGTCAATTTGACCCTACAATTGACAAGGAGAGAAAGTTTATCAGTAATTAAGGACGGAACATGCCGGTGTTGGCAGACAGTCCCGAATGTGCGGCTCTGAGAGCCGATATGAGAGGAGATCGACTAAATATTCGATTCCAGCATATTCAAAAGAATAAATCGGTTAAAGCTTATGGGGTTGTGTAAGAAGAATCGGTTATCATTCAGAATAAATATCATTTAAGCAAATATTAATCAATGGCAATAAGATATCGATGATGGTCGGTTTATGCTGAGCCAATGATTACAAGTAACCGAACTCCTGTTTATATAAAGAAACAATTCAACACCACTTAACCATCTAATAAAGATAAATATAAAGAATATGTTAAATCTTATCTATCGCCATGACCAGTGGGGCATGAGGCAGAATCATGTAGGCTGTAGAAACAACAATAGACTCGACGACCCTAACTCATTACTAATATCAGTGGGGCATAAGGCAGAATCATGCAGGCCGTAATACAATAACAAGATCATGGGGCTAACATATCTTTCAACTTATCTCTACTTCAATGATCTCGCAGTGTGAACTATTTGTGAGAGCGCTCGATATCGGCTAAATAGTCGATTCAGGCATAGCGCACAGTTAAGGTCATGCCTTCTCAGGAACGGATCTATCAACTAACGATCCCCACTCCACGGTGCTAACAGTGGGGTGAGAGGCAGAATCCCACAGACCGTGATAATGAGCCATGGAACGGTTCTCGCTAACCAATAGATCTACTCAAGATCGAACATGCCTTAACCGCACACTATGCACGATTAAGATTGATATAAAAACAGCCGATAAAAACATAACTCATCGTTTAAAATATAGATTAGATCAGTTTTAAATTAGCAAACGATGGGTTAAATAAGATATAAGGCCGATCCAGATCAATCTCAATCGGGCAGAGTGATATTGCTGTAATTAGATAACCAATGAAAGCAATAAGCGATATCAGTAACTTAATGAATCTACCAGAGACTGCCATTCAAAGGTAGAGCCGATAACTTGACCTTAATCTAGTTCAAGCAGTGGGGTGAGGCAGAATCACACAGGCCATACTTGAACTAGGTAAGAGTCGATAACTAGCCTATACCAGAGTCGCAATGGGGGTCGACCGGATCGATGCAGCCATACGAACAGAGGTATAAACTATGACGGCACTTACAGACAAGCAGTGGAGGTCGACCGGATCGATGCAGCCGTACTTACTGAAGAACTTGCCGACATCTACTTTACTCCTACTCTTAAGGGGTGGCCGAAGCAAAAAAAAAAAGTAAATTGACTTGTATTTGATTGATTGTTGTCCTTTTACAATAGGCCATAAACTCGTATATATAAAGTCGGTTGGCCTTTGCCGTGTAAAAGCATGTCTCTAAAATAAAGATGGAAATATAATCTAATTTTACAAGAAGAATATATCTCCATTGACTGAGCCAGGTCCAGGTCACCCATGCACGTTCCGCAAACGGGGCTATGAAACATACGGCACCTGTCAGATGACTCCTGTAGCCTTCATTGGTAAATAATAGAAATCGATTTGGCTTTCAGCTCGTATGGCAATTGGACTTAACTAAATTATTCTTCTTCTCTTTGCTTCCAAAGTTGTTACTGTCCCAATAGAACACGTAGTACGGGCCAAGATCTCATGCTCTCCGTAATCAAGCTTTCTCCCGTAGGTACTTTTCCATGTTTGCCTCCCTAGTAAGCCAAACCAACTTGCTTATGGACGTTGCACCTTGCATGCATGCAAATATTCATTAACTACTATCTGAACTATGCCTTGTGCATACGTGACAACCTCCAAATATAATATTTTATTTCCTTCTTGAGCATTGGCAATCACATATGATTTCCAAATTGATCCTATGCGTGCGCCAAAGCTGAGTTCCATAACGGATCAACTATCTTGGCTATGAAATATCCCTTATTTAGTAAATCTTCTTGTTTTTAACATCGGCCAATCTCTTCCTTTTCAGAGTGAGCTTACCAAATTTTGGTGTAAACAGATAGTATGGACTAAAAAGGAAAGGTGTCTAGTGATTGGAGTTACTTGAGGGGTGGTTGGAGTATCTGTTGGAATCTTGGAATTAGTTCGACAAGTTACTTGGAGTAAGGTTGACAGGTATGCAAAGTAAAGAAGAATCCAAAGGTAAAATGCCTACATCTCTTTGATCACCATTGTCCAAATCTCGAGGATGAGATTCATCTTAAGGGGGATAGAATTGTAATACTCTAAAATTTACTTCTTCCAAAATAGAGCTAAAATGATTTAATTCTGTATTTTTGTGCTCATGAAAATATAGGAAAATAAAAATTTTCAGTAAATTAAAATTTATCATAACGTAGCAACATATTTGTGCATACATGCTGCTACATTGGAGTTTTTTCTGCTGAGTGGTTTGATTCAAAATTCAAAAGGAATTCAAAAAATCCAATTGAAAATTTGCTTTGGAAATTTAGAAAAGAAAAAAAAGAGGAATTCCTTCCTTCCCTCTCTTTCTTTTGGCCCACTCGGCCTGCTTCTCCCCATCCCACCTGCCTTCCCGCTTCCCTCCCGCGTGGCCCAGCTGGCCGCTTCACCGAAGGCCCGCGCCTCCGCTCGTAGGCCGACACAGCAGCAAGCCACGAGCGCCGCTCCCCTCTTCTCCTGTCGCTGACGAACCGGGCCCATGCGTCAGCGGAGTCATCTTCCACTCCAGTTCGTGTCCGCATCGGACACCACCGCCGCGCCGGACTCCGCTGCTGTCCTGTCCTCCCCTGAATGGCATGCGCCCCACGCTTACCCTCCCCCTTAAATAGTAGCCCGCACCGTGCTGCCTCCCATCAAGTCGCCGAAGCTGCCTCGCCTCTTCCCGAGCTCGCAGCCGCCGAGCCGCAACCCTAGCTCGTCACCGTCCGCCCCACCGAGCCGCACGCCGCCTCCATCCGTGCGACCTACCTTGGTGAGTTCGCCATCGTCTCCTCTTGCTCCGCATATTTTTTTGTGACCAATGAAGGCCCGAGTCGCCGATTCGACGAGTTCTGGCGAAGTGCTCGTCGCCGGCCATGGCGCCACTGCCTCCTATCTCTATTCCGGTCGAACGCCCCCTCACTCACTCCCTCCTATCTAATCTCCGCCATTCATCTCAGATCTAGCGACCGAGATCGGCCGATACCCCTTCGTCATGGCATTTTTGCATAAGAGCCCCTGTAGTTTCACGAAATAGAACCCGTAGTCCAAGGCGTACTCCCAGAGTATGTTTTCCTATTCTGAAAACGTAGTTTCTCTCTATTAGTTTCAATATACGTTTTCTCTTTCAGAAAGCATAGAATTCCTCTGTTTGATTCAAAATACGTTTTCTTCTTTCAAAAACGTAGTTGTTTCGATTAGATCCGAAATACGCTTTCATCCATTTACAGTTTTGCTAATAGTTTTATTTAGGCCATAAAATCTTCGTTTTAACTCTGATTTGACCCATTCAAGTTGCGTTAGATTCGTAATTGCGTAATCTACATGTTTATCCTACTGTTAAACATGTTTTCAACTTTTGAAATTCAAGGTTAGATTTAATCCATTATTTTATTAAAGGAAATCTTATTTAGTTCATAACTTTTTCGTTATAGCTCCGATTAGAGTGCTTTTCGCGTCTGTGTGTTCGTAGTAACGTGTAGAACATCTTTAAAACATTTTTACTTATTATTTATTATGTTTGGTGTACTATTCTAATTTAGTTCTATTGTTTGCTTCGTGTATGATTGCATGGATGTTTATGTGGTGCTTTATGATCATGTCCAGTTGGTGAGCTATACATGGTGAATCGAGAAGCAATTCATTGAAGGTTTCAACTTAAAGAAGGATCAGAGTTTAAGGCAAGTATAGCATGAGATTATCCTTGTTGTTCTATTCACTTTAATAATTTAATCATATACATGTGTCCACCTTGACAACCATAGTAAATTTTTCTAGCTATTTGATATCTTGGATTCCTTGTCACCTATGGGGTATTGCATTGGGTAGTATGATGCTAGTGCTCAACTAAAGCCATGATCTTGTAACTTAACTAATGGAATATGCAACAAACACTAAAAGATGCTTTTTAGCAACATGGAACAAGAGGGCTAGAGTATTGGGCTATTATTATAGTGCTCTAGATTTCTCTCTCTAAGGACTTATCTTTAAGTGATCATCCAGGACTTACAGTATAACTATGAGGGTCACATGGCTCTGGCTTTAGTTAAGTATGAGGACCTTTTCTAGCTTGTTAGTGGTTACCTTTATGGCGCAAAAGGGGCTTGCCGAGTCGGGTATAGGACAACCTCTACTCTTATGTGTATAGCCGTGAAGGAATTGTGTCATTCAAAAGGGGTTCCTACATCTGCTTGCCAAGTGAATCCTAGCAGCCCTCACTTGTTAGACAAACCTTTGAAAGGCTTCATAGTGAATCCTGCCGACCTTCCTTGGTGGTGGGTCAAGAGGTTGATCACCTCGGGTGAAAGGGTAAATCACGACTCACAGCGAAAGTGTACAACCTCTATAGAGTGTAAAACTGTTATAACAGCCGTGCTCACGGTCACGAGTGGCCTTGGAACCCTTATGGAATAGTAGATGAACACTAATGATATTGATGATATAGATGCTCACTTATGATTATTGTTTTTGCTATTCATTATTCATGTTTACTTGATCATGTGTTTATATGGGCTTATGATAAATTTGTTGCTACTCAATTGCTTAAAAATTGTTACTCACTAAAAGCTAATCGCAGTAAACCAGTGTCAATCTTTTGAGCCTCATGAACCCCATGTTATATTTGTTGACTACAACAAGTACTTACGCTTGCTTTACTTTTTAAATCTTTGGAAAAATCCCGGATGGGTACCAGATTGTTAGAGTTTGGAGAAATTAGGCTTGTGATCAACGAGTCAGGTGTCCCTGTGGATTGGAGTCTTCACCCGAAGATCGGAGTTGTCTTTCCGCTGTTTGCTGTCTAACGTTATACCCTTTATACTAAATATGTTATATATTGAGCATTGCCTTTTAATATTACCTCTTATTTATAGCTATATGTGAGATTTGACTTCCTGGGCTCTCATATGGTGCGTATCTGGTTTTGTTCTTAAAACTGGGTGCTACATGTATGTTGCAAGTGTGTTCTATCTGGATGTTTCATACGTTTCATACATATGTTGCAAGTGTTTTATCTAGATATTGCTATGTTTTGCAATGGTTTTCAAGTGTTTTCCAGGTGTTTTTCTTGCAAGTGTTTCAGCAGCATGTTTCAAGTGTTTTATCTGCCTTCAGATGTATGTTGCAAGTGTTGCATCTCGATGTTTCAAAAGTAAATCGAGTGTTGCATCTCCCTTGTCGCTTTTCTGCTGCCTCGCCTCGATGTCTTCTCCTCCTATGAGCGCTGGCTGGGCATCTCCTCTTCCTGATGCTGGTGACGTTCGGGGCGACACGGGAAACTTATGCGCAAGCAGATGGAGAGGACGCAGGCGGTCCCTGCGCGGCATGCGCGTGTCGAAAGTGGAGGGGGCGCAGGCAGGAAGCGGGATAGGGCTCGGGTGTCCGGATGGTGAGGCGTGGAGGGTAGTGCGGGCTCCTATGTGCGTGCGGAAATGCGTGAATAGAGCAGCAGACACTGGTGTCCGGACATGAACGTCCACTGTCCGGGCGCTAGCAAGGCCCTCCAACCAAACACATGCTCGGGCTACCAGTCAGCCACTTCTTCCTGGTGGACCTGCTGGGCAGCTCAGACTAGAGCCTGATGGTTTCTCCAACGCTGCTTTTTTACTTGTAGCTCCAAGTGCCATGTAGGATTGGATAAAAATGTAGGTGCTCTATATTTGTCACTAGGCTTGTAGAAACTACATATGCTTTGGGAGAAAGAAGGTGGTCCGTGCTAAAAAAGAAGAGAAAGAGGAAATGAAGGTGAGGTATGATGAAAGAAAAAAGTTTCTTTGCAAACCATAAATAGTGATAGTGTTCGTTATGTGAATAGTAGTCTCAACATTTTATAGTCTATGTGGATCGCTTTATTTGTAGTAAAACCACTGTTAGTGTTAGGTGATCCCGCTGGTCCTTGGGTTGCACCACCGCGATGCGCACTCTCGCCATACCTCCGTGCTCTCTCCTTCCCAAAAGCCCAACCCATCCGACGTCTGCCTCCATGGCGAGCCCCGCCTCGTCTTTCCCTCCCGCCGAGGAGACATTTAACTTTTTGCCATCCTTACGGATGACACTCCTTCGTTTGCCATTTTTACACGGGCACCTACACATTTGCCATCGCAAACAGTAACACTCCTAAATTTTTGCCATTTTTGCTGATGTGGCATGCCATGCAGTCAGCCAGTGTGGCAGCGCCTCTCCTCCCGCTGCTGCTTCTCTCTCCCTCCACTCGCTGACATGTGGGCCCCACCAGTCAGGTTCATCTTCAACCTCTGGCCACCGGAGAAGGCTACAAGAGCGGGGATGGGTCACCCCCACGGCGGTGGCGTAGGCTGCTGCTGCGAGCTCTGCGGCGCGCCCACGACCATGCACTGCGCGTTGGACGTGACCTTCCTCTGCGCCGCCTGCGACGTCAAGGTGCACGGCGCCAACTCCCTTGCGTCACGGCACCGCCCCAGTGGCCGCACGCACCTCCTCCTTGCGGTCGCGGGATCGCCGGCGACGGCGCCGGACGAGGACGGGTATGAGTCCACGGCGACCTCCTGCGTGCCCACGACCAACTCGGCGGTGTTCGCGCCGGTCGGGAGCGGGATCCCGAGCCCGAGGCCGGGCGCGCGCGCCAAGGTGGTGCTCGAGGGATGGGCCAAACAGACAGGCCTCGCGTCAAGGTCGGAGGCACGCCAGCGCACCGCGCGGGTGCTCCTGGCCTGTGCCCACGACCTTCTCCTCCACGCGCGTGGCCATGGCCGCCGTGCTGTAGCGGGAGGTGGTGGGGGCACGGTGGGATCGGCGGCGGGAGCGGGGGCGGCCACGACGAGGCGCTGCGGCGCCTGGAGGCGTGCGCGCACGTGCCAGCGCGCTCAGGTATGTGGCCGTCATGGCCACCAGGAAGAGTGCCTACAGGAACATGGTCCCCCTCCCACACGTATGCTCGCCCCTTCTCCGGTGGCCAGGGGCTGAAGATGAACCTGACTCGTGGGACCCATATGTCAGCGAGTGGAGGGAGAGAGAAGTAGCAGCGGGAGGAGAGGCGTTGCCACGCTGGCAGACTCCGTGACATGGCACGTCAAAAAAAAAAATGGAAAAAAATTAGAGTGTTAGAGTGCCGTCTGTGAGGATGGCGAAAAGTTAAATGTACCCCCGCCGAGGCTCCACCGGAGGCGGCGGCGAAGCATGACCCCCACCCCGCCGCGGCCGCCACCGCCACCGCTGCCTCGCCGGCGGGGTTCATCTTTATGTGCAACGGCGCAACGAAGCCCGAATGCTACCGGCACAGGGTGCTCGCCCTGCCGCACGGGAGGCTGGATGCGGTCTCCCGAATCCGACGCGGCGCGGCGGTCTTCCTCTACGACTTCGACGCGAGGTACCTCTACGGGCCCTACCAAGCTGACTCCGATGGAGGGCTCCACCTCGTCCCCGCCGCCTTCCACGGCCGCTTCACCGCGCAGGTTGGTTAGCTCGTTTGCGGCTTTGCGCTTCCTCGCCCCAAGGCGCGGGCTTTTTTTGGTGGTCAGGTGGGAATGGAGTGTAGTAGGACTGCTTTTTAATCATGAATTTGGTTTAAATTGTTTGTTACAATCGTTGGGTGTTCTACGATTCTTGGGGATTTTCCTAGAAAGAAAAAACGATTCTTGGGGGTGTTAGAATGGTTTGTTGTGAGAGGGTCGCTAATTTGGAATCGGGAATGTAAGGGATGTCGACGTGAAATTGGGGGAACTGAACTGAATCGTATGCTAAATTGGTAAGATTGACAATTAGTATTTGCTACTCGGCAATGCTTTCTTTTGTTGGAGAGAACAAATTGGAGTGTGCCCTCTCTACTATTGCCTGAAAGGTCGTAGAGTATGATGAAACAAGAGTCATGTTCTTGTTTCCAATTATGAAACAGAAACTTTACAGTCTGAGGTTGATGGAATTTTGGTGGGACTCTGAGGAGGTATACTATGTCTCCCTTGTGATTTAATGCTGAGTTTTGGAGAAGCTGAAATGCTATGTTCCCCAGTCAGATGGGTGGTTTATGGTCTCATGTTGAACAGGCTTGCTCTCTGCTTCAGTTTGGATTTAGTGTTCTAAGAACATGCTAGATGGATATGAAGATGTGTTTATCATTTTCCTCTTGTTTTCTGTTTGGTATTCTTCATTTTTGTTTGCTGCTGTGTCTATGAAGATATTTGTCATCACATCCACAAAAGCAGGGGATGCAGATTAATATGGGCTTTGAAGGAGTAGAAGCTTGTATTTTATTTGGACTCTCTGATTTAAAGCATAGGCACAATTTTAGATTTTTTGAGTTGCACTTCTTAATGCTCACCTATGTATATTAGAAGTTTGTGAATCTAAATGACCTTTCACAGTTATTTTTTTGAGGTCACTAAAAAGAAGTTATATATTTGGTTTGTTACCAGTTTCTGCTACTACCATCTTATGGAGAATAGATTATTTTTTTAGATAATGGGAGAATAGATTGTTTCAGGGAGACCAGTTTCAAATGAACTGGCCGTAGGCTTAATTAATGGCAAGGAGGATCTATAATGGTGACCTTTTACCCTGTAGTTCAGTGTTGTCCTTGAATCCACACAGATCTATGGGGACTAAAAAGGTCTAAGGTTTAGAGTGGATTTAGAATTCCTTTCAATGTTTTCCTTCTAGGGCAGTCTTGTTGAGGCCTGGAATGTGGTGAGGTGCTCTTGGTGGCACATGTTTGCCTATGTCTCTAAACATTTCAAGGGTCCTCAGGAACTTGTCAAAAGAGCTCTCACTATCCTGGGCTCCTGCTTCTTTATGTGGTTGGTTATGCACAACAAATGCTCGATTGCTGGCGGACGAGCCAGTGGCTCGGTGGTGAAGCCGCTCAGTGGGAGCGCTACCCACCCGAGTTCGATTCCCGGCTGGGACGACTCGGGTGTCGCACCTTGGGATTTTTCCTGGATTTGTTTCCTGTAGGTCCTGGATATTCGTGTGGCGCCACATTGGGACTACGACGTGCCCGTCGTCTACGAGGTCCATGCGGCTTCGGTGATCTCCAGAAGGACGTGAGATGTGTATAGGTTGTAGTTTCTAGGGGTGTGTGTGTGTGTGTGTGGTGTGAGTGCATTGAGTAGAGTTCAGATACTACAACTTGCATACTAGGGATCCAGGATCAAAAAAAAAAATGCTCGATTGCTGATCGGCTTGCCTAGGGTGGCCTTCCTCATCCTGCCTCCTGTCTTCACTGTGACCAGGCCAATGAAAACATCAACCACCTTCTCATCTCTTGTGTTTTTGTGTGGCAATTTTGGTACAGCCTACTCCAAAGTGTTGTGTTGAAGAGTCTCTCTACTCAGCTGGAGGACTTATCCTTGATAGTTGTCGAATGTGGAAGTTTTGATGGATGGACATGCCAAAAAAGGACTGAACTCTCTCATCATCCTAGGGTCTCATACAATTTTGGAAACATCATAATCAACTTGTCTTTGATGGTGTCTCTCCTAATCTAGCTAATGCTCTGTTGCTCGCTAGGGTGGATTTGTATTGTTGGCATTTGGCAGGGGCCAGGGGCATCTCTTTCCTCCTTTCTCTTGGCCCAGAGGTTGGTTCTTAGGTCGAACCTTTGGTTAGGTCAAGGTTGCTTTTATTTTAATGGTGTGATTTTTTCAAGTTATCTCATTTTGGTGTGTGTGCATGTGTTTGTATTTGGGCTTTTGCCCCTCCTCTCCATTCTTCTTGACAGCTCTCCTGCTTGTTCAAGAAAAGCTATCTCAATCAAGAGCTAACCTTTTTATGCCGATTGATTGCAGAAATTTTTCGTTTCCTCTAGTATTTTTTCATTCCCTTATGCTTATTAATTGCCAATTTAAACATTGTAATGTCATCTAGCAATGGAACAAAAGCCAACAACTTTTGTTTTTGTGTGCAGGTCAAGTTTAAGATTGATGGTGATTTCATGCCTCTCCCTGAGAGTAGCCTAAGAAGTGCCATCAATGACAACTATGTCAATGGGATGTTCAACCCAGAGCTTACTGGTACACAAGTAAGTATGGATGAGCAAGAATCAGCATTTGTTGTGTTTGTGAAGAGAAATGAATTGTATTGAATATTGTTATGTGTGGCTCCTCTACATTATTTCTGACCGCCAATCTTCAGTCATACCATTAGATAGAATAAGGACGGACATCTGCGTACATGAAACTGCTGTGCAGTTCATATGATGCCTGGTTTAACTGGTATATGTTGGGGGTTAGTGGACAAAAGGATAATGATCCTTCCCTGACATATTAGACGTTTAAGCCTTTCCTTTTTGAATTTGCTCATGCATCACATACAAATGTGAAGTCAAGTTGATGCTGAGATAGATTTTTCATTTATTGCTATATAGCATGTTTAAATTTTGAGGCCTGAAGTAGTGAAGTCTATTCTTTTTAGTGCTCTTTATTCCCATAAACAAGGCATATAGGATGTTATCTTTATTTCACTGGAGCTTGGATGTTCTGTATTGTTGCCATAATAGGTTTTCTGATTGTATTTAGGCTGTTCATTTGTGATGTTGCAATGTTTTTTTTCTTCTCAGAAATAAGAAATTGTATATTAAGAAAAGAGAACGGAAAAACTGGGGCATGATGAGAGCATTTTCATACATTGTTTTGTTCTTTTCTCTTTTTTTTTATAGAAATTCTCTTCTATGTGTTATGAGACAAGTTATCATTATTGACCTTGAGTATCAGTTTAGCAGCTAGCAGGAATATGATATTGTCTTCTACTTTACCTTGGTATTTGGTATGAACTTATATAATACATGTAAGCTTCATATGCTGTTGATTTTCTGTTGTAGGTTGAGAAACTGAGGGCACTATTTCAGCCAATTACTTTACTTCCTGAATCAGCACCCCCACATGATGTTGATAACAGGCCCCCACCCCCACCTGGTGTTGATAACTGGCCCCCACCCCCACATGATGTTGATAACTGGCCCCCTGCTCCTCCTCTTCTACCTCCTTCAGCTAACCCGGCACAACCACCTGCATATGCGCATCATCCAACTCCCTATATTGCTCCTCAGGATGCTCATTCGATGCCACCTGAAGCCTATCCACCTCCATGTCCTTACCTGCCTCTGACTGCTCCAGGTATGGTAACAGCAACTGGGTATGGTTATGGAGATGGATATGAAGCATATCGTCCATTTCCTTCTGCCTATCGGTATGTGCAAACGCCACCTTCATGTCCTCTCTATGCCCAATACCCTATGCCAGCGCATGTCTCAGGTCCCGCTTATTCTACTGGTCCCTACTATGCTCCTTACCAGAATCATCCATATCCATATGAACATGGTAGTGTGAATCATCACTACAGCAAAGCACATATGAGAGGTACACATTTGATATCTTAATGAACCTTAGTACTTCCTGTATGTTAGTTCTGTTACATTGTAGTTATTTTTTGCAAACCAAGTTGTACATGTGGCCTCTGCTGGCAACAGTAATGTCTGAAAAGCATATTATTCAGCTGCTGAATATTTAATGAACAACTACTTGCTTAAACAATAGAGAAACAAATTTTACTTTCTGCAACTTGCAAAAATCACTAATTGCATTTTTGCCCTCTTCCATTTCAGAGCCCCTATTATGGGTCCGGCTGGGGGTTCCCGAGGTGAATCAACCCCAGGATGCTGGCAGCAGCGCTCAGGTCAATTGTGTCACAACTGCGCCAGGGTACCAGTGATTGTTGTTTCAGTGTTTGAAAGCATGATCTTCCAAGCAAACAACACCTCACCTACGCAACTGACTCTCACCATCCACCCTTTTTACTGGGATTCAAGTTGTATAAATGTTGGTGTCGCCTAATGTTCTACTGACATGTTGGGTGTGATGTGCAGCTGAGCAAGTGAGCATAGCTCTTTTTGGTTTTCTAGAGTGGTTCTACTGGCTGCTACCTGTTGCTGTTAAAACAATATTAGCTTAACGAAAATATTTCAAGCTGTTGGCGTGGAACAGCTTTTAATGACTAATGGACTATTGCAGCTTCTGGACTTAGCATCACAACACCCCGATGTTATCCTGTCATTGATTTTACATTTCCAGCTAGTTGTATGTTCATTTACCGAATGTTAAGAGGAACGACCTGTACAGGATTCGGTTGTGGCCATCCACAATCTTTGGGATTTTATCAAAAGTATTGTTGACAGAGACCTTCGATATTCACAATTAAACTCTGCAGCAACTGCGGCATGCGTTTTGTTTATTGAGCAAAAGAACTGCACGGTCTTACTGCTTGATGTGAAGTTGATAGCAAAAAGATAAAAAATAAAAAAAAATACAACATCCTTATCAAAGAACAGGAGGAAATAAACACATCGAAATTATATATGAAGTACCAACAATATTACAGTTACATACTAGCTGTGAAAGCATGAAACAGAGCGAAAAATGATTGGATTCCAGATCTCCAACTCAATTCTACCTACTGATTAGGGTACTGTCACAAGTAGGGAGAATCCATCTTCTGGTCATCCCTGTCATTGCCAATCATCATTGGAGGCAGGCCAGGATCAGGGCGTGGAAACAGTAGTTTCAGCCGAAAAGCGTCTACACCATTTAGATAGTATCTGTACAGTCTCTTTGCTCGGATAAACCCCAGGCGACCATAGAGAGCAAGGGCACCCTTATTAGTAACTTCTGCTTCAAGTGTCACCTGATCAGAAGGTACAAGTTGGATGTAAAATACTTGAACATTTGGGAAGGATGTTCATATGCAAACTGCATGTTAATCTAGGGTCTAAGCTCAAACTTATTACCATCTTTCTAGCTGAAGATGTTATAAACCCTTTTTACACAAAAAAGATGGAAAATACCAAAATAAAGATAGGTGACAAGCTCTCACTTCTAGGAGTTTTCCAAGCCAATTGGAATGTTGGGAACCAAAAGAGAACGTGAAAAGGCAGTAGTAATTACCTCCTCACAGCCAGACTCCATCATTACCCGAATTGATCTAGTAACTAGCTCAGTTGCTGTATAAAGACAAATAGAGATTTAGTTACTTTGCTTGCTAAGATCAGCCAATTGAAAAGGTGAAAAAGGCTAAAGATTTGGTACCAATTTACACACGAAAACTAGGATACTCATAATGATGTAATTATCATTCGTTTATTAGAAAACTAACTTGTGCTACACACACTGCATAACAAAAGCAATATCCGCCAATGGACTAATTCCATATACTCCCTCCGTACTAAAAAATGAAGTCGTTTTGGACAAGGCTTGGGTCAAACATTGAGAATATAAATCATGAATAACTTTTAAGTTGTTGAGTTTGGAAATGTGAAAACAATATGAATAGATTTGTCTTGAAAAATACTTTCATAAAAATATACATATATCATTTTCCGATAAATATTTTTATAAAAAACAAGAAGTTAAAGTTATACTTTAGAGATCGTGTCACTGTCCAAAACGACTTTATTTTTTAGTATGGAGGGAGTAAGTGCTGAAAGGATAGATAATTCCAAGGATTTCATCATCAATGTATGCTAGAAGAAAGATTCTCAATAGAAGGATCTGTCAAAATATTAGTCCTATGTGAAAGAAATTATCAAATAAAAGATGTTAACGTTCCTCACCATAATCACTAATCATTTTCTCTATTCTCTTATCAGAATCAGTGATTCCCTGATGACACCCCACACTGAACTACCATACATATGACACTGGAACAGAGTGACTGTTATGGCAAGTGGAGCCAGACCAGGGGCCCATGCGGTACTGTAGCGCGTGAACATAACATCATGAACAGTACCGGATTGGATTAGATTAGATTGGTTCGATTAGGATATTTCCTTCGTGGTCAAGTTAGTCATCTCTATAAAAGAGAACCCTATATCAGTTATAATCAAGCAAGAAGCAACAATTAAGTTGCTGGCTTCCCCTGGGAGCCAGCCGTCCCTACCCTCTCTCCCTCGCGTGAACAGTACCCCCGCGGGTACTGTAGCCCTCCCTCAGCTCTCTCCCTCTCAATCCTAGCTGGTAGGGCATCAAGTCCTAACAGTGACCATCCAAAATTCTGCAATAGCACAAGTCAATGCCTAGTACACAGTCAAGAATGCAGGCAGGATGGGTTATTAACGTAACCCGCCAGTCTGCCATGCAAATAACTCTTCGTGGCTGTTGGCCTGTTGTGGGACACCAGCCAATAGTTTGCAGACCATTACTGTTCAGTCTCCCAAGTTCATTGGACAAAACTCACAAGAAGTGCCGCCGCTGCTCCTGTTGGCATCACCCTCTTCGGAATCCTACTGCTACCACCGCTGTCCCTGTTAGTGTCGCCCTCTGCCTGTTGTACCTCTACGCCTATGCAGATTGAGATGACGTTTGCAGCCATGGCAGCTGGTGGCAACATGGCCCTTGTCCAGCGCTCCTCTGCAGTGGAGGAAGAGGAGAGGATGGGGTGATGAAGCCTCAAGATACAGGCGCTGGTTTCTGGGGCATGGGACGCCTGGTTGCAGGTGCGGCTTCCTCGTCTGGAATTTTCTTCCACACAGATGGGTAAGGAGTTGCTTGGTCCTCTTTAGTCCTGTGAAGTGTATAGCATCACTGTGCCTAACCCATTGGCCTAAGTTCTTGTATATATCTGAGCTAGATTGCTGTAACTCGCACTCAGTTACACAGGCCATTTTACAAAAATTGCTTCACTCTCAAACTAAAGCTGAAACTGTATCTACCTTACAACACCTGGTCTATCCCTATGTAGAAAGCCCTCTTTTCTAGTATTCACTAGAAAATTTCCTCCTAGGTATTGGTATGGTATGAGCAGCATTACCGCACTCTAACTTGCAAGGGAAATGAATATTTTCACTAAGATAGTCAATGTTTGTCCGCTTTGTGCCCCTGTGGTGACCCTTGACAGCTGCAAAAAATGTGAATGACTGCAAAAGCTTGAAGCTTTCATTTCATAGCGAGAGAAGATATGGCACAGGGAAAGTAGTAGATTGATTCAATGTGTACAAGGGGGTACAACATATATAGGCAAGGATTGGTGTAGGGTTTATAGAACACACCCAATCAACGGAGATCCTTGCCTAATCTAGGAGATCAACTACTATAAACCTGAGGCAGCCCAGCCACCAGGCGTGGGCGCCAAGGCCCATGGCCAGCCCTATAGGCGCTAGTCTAACACGCCCCCGCAGTCGGATCGTCAGCCACTCGGCACGTTCAGACTGGACCTGAACTCCGTGAACACCGAAGAGGGAAGTCCCTTAGTGAAGATGTCCGCATATTGTGAAGAGGTTGGAACATGCGGGACACGAAGATCACCGGTAGCAACTCGCTCCCGAACGAAGTGAAGATCGATCTCAATGTGTTTAGTGCGCTGATGCTGAACCGGGTTGGAGGTCATGTAGACTGCACTGATGTTATCGCAGTACACCAGTGTGGCACGCCGGAGGGGAGCATGCAGCTCCAAAAGAAGCTGGCGCAGCCAGGTGGCCTCAGCAACTCCATTGGCCACCGCGCGATACTCGGCTTCAGTGCTGGATCTTGACACCGTGTTCTGGCGCTTGGAGGGCCAAGAGACGAGATTGTCGCCAAGGAACACAGCATAGCCCGAGGTGGACTTGCGGGTGTCCGGACAACCAGCCCAATCAGCGTTAGTGTAGACAACAAGATCAGTCGAAGTAGACGGTCGCAGCAAGAGACCAAGGTGGAGAGTGCCTCGAACATAGCGAAGAATTCGCTTCAGAGATGCAAGGTGAGGCTCACGGGGGTCGTGCATATGAAGGCAGACTTGCTACATAGCATATGCAATATCTGGCTGGGTGAACGTCAAGTACCGTAAGACTCCAGCGAGACTGCGAAAATCTGAGGCGTTAGACACAGGGGAGCCATCGGCTGCAGCAACCTTCGGATTATTGTCGACTGGAGTGGAGCACGGCTTGCACTCTGCCATCCCGGCGCGATCAAGAATGTCCAGCATATACTGCCGCTGAGAAAGAAGAAGTCCATCACCACATCGCTGAACATGCATAACGAGGAAGTGCACCAAGGTCTTTCATGGTGAACTTCTGTTGAAGAGCTGAGATGATCCGCCGAAGAAGACCGGGTGAGGAAGCTGTGAGGACAATATCATCAACATAGAGCAACAGGTAGGCCGTATCTGATCCGTGCTGGTAAACAAAGAGCGAAGTGTCTGATTTGGCTTCAACAAACCCAAGAGACAACAAGTATGTAGCCATCCGATTGTACCAGGCACGAGGGGCCTGCTTGAGGCCATATAGTGACTTCTTCACAGACAAAGTCTGGATGAGCTGGGTCTTCGAACCCAGAGGGCTGCTGGCAATACACTGTCTCTGTCAGGGTGCCATGTAGAAAGGCATTCTTCACATCGGCGAGAGAGAGCTAGGGAGAGCACCGTGCGAACAGTAGCAGGCTTCACCACGGGACTAAACGTCTCATCAAAGTCCACACCTGACCGCTGGGTAAAGCTGCGGAGAACCCAGCGCGCCTTGTACCTCTCGAGGGAGCCATCAGACTGAAACTTATGCTTGAAGATCCACTTGCCAGTGATGACGTTGGCCCGAGGGGGGTGAGGCACGAGATCCCAAGTGTGATTCTTCAGTAGGGCATTGTGTTCCTCTTCCATAGCCGCTCACCAATTGGGGTCGGCTAGAGCGCTACGGAAGGTCTTCGGCACTGGTGACATAGGCGCGGCGTGGAACGCAGCGGGCATCCGATAGCCGCTCTTCAAACGTGTTCCCATGGCATGCTGGTTGGTCACTGGAGGGACAGCAACAACACCCTTTGGCAGCGGAGGTGGGGCAGCTGGTGCAGGCGCAGCCGGAGCGGGCGGTGGTCGAGGCCGTCGCGTGTAGTGGTAGGTGAAGTCGTGCTCCGGACGAAGAGGCGGGAACCCGGGCAGGGCCCCGCGGGGCGCTTGAGGAGGCGACACCGGCGCTGGGGAGCCCGCGGTCGGTGCTGGAGACGTCGAGGCCGCGCCAAGCGTAGGCGGGATGTACAGCAGGCGAGGTGGGGTGCCTCCAGACATGCTAGGCGCGTCCTGGGCCGCGCGTGGCATGGGAGAGGCGGTGCTGGTGGCCGCGCGTGGCGCGGTAGGGGTCCGCGGCGCACGCATAGTAGGCGGGATGTAGAGCGCGGGCACCGGGGGATCATCAGCAGGCGCTGGAGGCATCGGGGGAGCCCCGGGCACAGTCACAAAGGACCGGCAGGGGCGCTGGTGGCGCCAGAGGTGCTGGGTGGGGTTCCTGCAGGCAAAAACTTGTGCGACGGTCCAATAGAAGCGGGCACAACATCAGTAGCATCAAGAAACTCAAAGTCCGCGGGAAGGCGCGGGCCATCACGCTCGGCAAAAGGAAAGGTAGTTTCATTGAAGATGACATGCCGTGAGATGATGACTCTATTAGAAGAGAGATCAAGGCAGCGATATCCTTTATGGTGAGCGGAATAGCCAAGAAAGACGCACAGGACGGACCTAGAAGAGAGTTTATGTGGTGCGGTGGAGGACAGGTTTGGGTAACATTTGCAACCAAAGACTCGCAGGTGATCGTACGCCGGTGACGTGCCATAGAGGGCAAGGTGCGGCGTGGAGAATTGGAGAGTCTTGGTGGGCAGGACGTTAAGCAAGGACCTCGCCGTGGTGAGGGCCTCGACCCAGTAGGAGGAAGGCATGGACGCCTGAAAGAGCAAGGAGCTAACGACATTATTGATAGAGCGAATAATGCGTTCAGCTTTACCATTCTGAGGCGAGGTGTAGGGGCAGGACATGCAAATGTGGATGCCCTGGGTGAGGAAGAAATTACGGGCGCTAGAGTTGTCAAACTCTTTCCCATTATCGCACTGTACAGCCTTGACTTGGGCGCCGAACGGAGTGGAGGCATAGGCGATGAAATGAGCGAGCATGTTGTAAGTGTCAAATTTGAGGCGCAGAGGAAAAGTCCACAAGTAGTGAGTGCAATCATCAAGTATAACCAAATAATATTTGTAACAAGAAATACTGACAACTAGAGAGGTCCATAGGTCACAATGAATAAGATCAAACTTGCTAGACGCATGAGAGGTGGACGCATGAAAGGGCAGACGAACATGACGCCCTAACTGACAAGCATGACACAAATCTGAACAATCCTCAATCTGACAGGAGACACTAGACGCAAGCTTCGACAATGCCTCATGACCGGGGTGGCCGAGACGCCGATGCCACAGTGGGGACGCAGCCTTGGCGACAAGGGAGTGTGCTGGAGGTAGGCACAGAGGGAATAGCGGCCCGGAGCTATTGCACCTGACGATCTCGGTTCAAACGGAAGAGCTTTCACAGAACAACCAGCAAGGTCAAACTCAACAGAGCAATTATTATCGGTAGTAAATTGGCGAACAGAGATGAGATTCTTAATAATTTGTGGAGAAACAAGAACATTATTAAGACGCAAAGTGTGTGGCAACTCTGTGGAGCCAGTGGCAGTGACAGGAAGGATGGAGCCATTACCGACAATAATAGATGAAGGAGTAAGATACCGCGGAAAAAGAACATGTGAAAGTGAAGTGGACTGAGAGGTCATGTGTGAAGTAGCACCTAAGTCGAAGTACCACTCGTTGGCCGGAGGTGGAGTCAGCGATGTCGTGCTGAAGGCAGAGGCGAGAGCCGACGGGTCCCAAGAAGGGAGACCGGCGACAGGGTTGTAGGAGCTAGGTGCAGTCCACTATCTGGTGCCATCAGTGGCAGGCGAAGCAGCGGAGCAAGCCACTTTGAGCGACGGCCTTGCCGCTGTTGCCGGGCGAGGAGTGCTCGCTGCCAGGATGCATGCAGGAGGGGCGCCAATGAGGATTTGAGCCCCCCCCACATCTCAGATGGATCCCATCCAGGGGTTGTAGACGGTGGGCGATTCTCGATACCGGTGGCGGATCGAGCAAAGATCTGCTTGTTGTTGTGCTCCACCGCTCTGGCTGTTGTTGCACCGCGGGGAGGCGTAAACCGCCTCCAAGTCTTGCCATCGCCGCCACCGCCGCCGCGCTTGCTACGACGGCTGTTGGACTTGGAGCCACCGGCGCCCCCGGAGCCGGTGCCAAGCTGCTGCTGGGCGGGGTGCGGAAAGGTCGACGTGGTGGAAGCAGCGAGCGCGGTGGCAGGGGCGTCCTTCCGGTTCTCCACGGTGAGTTCCTCGAGGATGAGGTCGTCACGCGCCTCCAGGAAGGAGGGGAAGGGCCGAGCACGACAAAGAAGAGCCCCGACGTGGCTAAAGCGTCCGTTGAGGCCACGGATCACGTTGAGGACGAGGGGTGCGATCGGTGATGACCTCGCCAAGGGCTGTGAGATCGTCAGCCATCTTCTTCAGGCGGCGGCAGTAGTCGGTGATGGAGAGATCGCCTTGGACGAAGTTGCGAAACTTCGTCTCAAGGTGGATGGCCAGCTTCTCGATTGCCAAGGAACTGAGACTCGACGGTGAGCCAAGCGTGCTGAGCAGTGGAGCCCTAGGCGGAGATGACTTCGGCGAGGTCGTCGGTGAGCGTGCCGACGATCCAGGACTTGACGACGCAGTCCATCCGAGCCCAGTTCGGGGAGACAGGGACCGGAGGATCCTGATGGACGTGATCCTGGAGGGAGAACTTGCCGAGGGTCAACAAGAATTGATCGCGCCATCGATTGAAATTATCGGAGTCGACATCGAGGATGATGGTGATGTGATGCTAGATATTGTTGACGGCGACCGCCTGGGCGTGCAGGTTTAGGAGGGCCAACGCCTCATGAAGCAGCAAGGCGGAGTGGAGGTCGGTGGGCGCTGGAGCGGCACCAGAGGACTCTACTTCGGTAGAGGCGGCGGTGGCGGCAGCACAGGCTTGGCGGCGGCGTGTTAGGGGTTTTGCTAGCGCTACTGGCTACGCCCGCAGCGTCCACGGTCCTTGGTGGCGGCTGCGGCCTCCTCCGCCTGAAGGGCGCGGGCCAAGGCGGCGTCGCGCGTGGCCTGGCGCTGGGCGGCGGCGGCAGCCTCACTTGCCATTTCCTTGGCGAGGCGCTGATTCAACTCCTCGATCTGGGCGGCAGTGAGGGTGGCGGCGGCGGTAGAGGTCGCGTCATCCCCAGACTTGGGGGTAAACGGAGAGGTCCCAGGCATGGCGGCGCTGCACAACGAAGACTGGCACGCTGCGGAGGGTGGCTTGCACAAGGCAGGAGCCGCGCGGGCGTGGGGTGGGTGGCGCGCGCGAAGTCCGGCTCAGTCTTGGCGTGGGGCCATGACAGAGAGCCAAGGCAGGAGCAGCAGCGACACGGGCGAGGAGCCAATGAAGCAGCAAAAGCAAAATAGAAGAAAAGAAACCTAGGCGGCTGATACCATGAGAGAAGATATGGCACAGAGAAAGTAGTAGATTGATTCAATGTGTACAAGGGGGTACAACATATATAGGCAAGGATCGGTGTAGGGTTTATAGAACACACCCAATCAACGAAGATCCTTGCTTAATCTGGGAGATCAACTACTATAAACCTGAGGCAGCCCAGCACCAGGCGTGGGCGCCAAGGCCCATGGCCAGCCCCATAGGCGCTAGTCTAACACATAGGCCTTTATATGAACTATCTTCAGCAGATTTGTTTTGGTTAAACCTTCAATTGTTTTTGGCATCAATGATTGACCTTCCATAATCTCTAGGTTGTTCAAAGTAATTATGTTTCAGCACATGTTTAGACTTTGGACTTCACATTATAGTTTTGATGAAAACCTTTGTTTCTGAACTTTCCAGAACCGAAGAAAGAAGGTGCTAGGAGGAGCATTCTTCGTTGCAACTTCTTTCTTTTTTTTGTAACTTTTCCCTATTGTTGGTGTCTGAAGACTCGAGATCATAAGCTTTTATCCCAGTGCCATATTGGGGACATTATTAGTATTCGCATAAATCCCATTACATGCGAGCTGAAATGATATTGAACTCGTACTGAAATAGCTATCAGTTGTTGTTCATCTATGTATCTATCCAGAATTTTGTTTGATTAATCTATTGTCCAATAGCATGAATTACTATTCTGTTGGGGCCTTTGTGGATTATGATAAATTTGTTGGCCCGATTTTTTTCGATTCTCTAGCAGCAGTATGCAGTATGTATTTCTATTAAGCAGGCATGTGAAGCAGTAGTGGCAAGCAAGCCAGCTACGCGTGCTTTGTGGGTCATGCTGGTTTGTAGCCACCAAGTTCACAGAACACAAGCGAGCGGAATTGGCGGACATCCACAAACCCGCTAGATTAATTAGTGGCAAGTTGTGGCCTTGTGGCTTTCCTCAACTTGCCCTGCCTACAAGTCTTTACAGTATATACAGTCAATGGAAAGTACTCGGACAAAGCTTGCAAACTCCTTTTCTAACTAGCAGTGTTTCTCAACTACAGTTTGCCAAAGAAACTCATTTATTATTTCAAGAAAGGGTCCACAACAGTCATATGACGCATGCCAATTGTCAAGAAACGATCTAGCAGGTAGCAGCCAAGAAGTAAACATATATATGCCTGTTCATTCACACAGAAAATGAAGCTTCTTTCTGGCACAATTGGGCTACCCTTTTTTTAGTGTCAAAGCTACGAATTTGTGATCTAATTGAACAATGCCAGTTGGACAACACAAGCAAGTTCACAAAGCATAGTAATAGTAATAGTAATAATTGATCTGTTTGATAGTCTCTATGCACCGTGCACATAATTGAACAGCGCGCATCAAGGTTTCTGCACTCTAGTACGTAATAGACCTATCCGGGCACGATCATTCCTTATCTCGAACAGAGGTGACAGCAATTCAAGAGACAAAAGAAGCAGTAGTAACAAAAAGGAAGAAGAATTGCGTCACCTATTCCCCTCCCTCGGTAGGGCTTGAGGACGACGAGCATGGCGATGTAGCCCCTGAATGCACCCCTGTGCTCCCCCATCTTGCACACGACCGTCCCCACACACTTGCCATCCCTGGCATCGAACGCCTGCATCGCCCCCCATCCCCGTTGCCACCCAAGACGAAGAACCAGGAGAGCGTCAAATCCGGCACGACCACGGCGCGATTCGAGAGGGCGCGGAGGGGAGAGGTGGGGGAGAGAGAGGGAGAGAAGGTGAGCTGTGGCCAGAGGTAGACGAAGTAGCGGTAGGTGAAGATGGAGTAGGGCTCGCTGAGCTCCTCGTCGACCAGCGACATCACCAGCGGCAGGTGCTGCTCCCCGCCGTAGCTCACGTACGTGATCTCCCCGCGCTCCTCCGCACCCCCGCTTCCTTCGCTACCGCCGCCGGCGGCGGCGGCGGAGGTGGCCGACGACATCGCCGCTGTCCCGAGTGACGGATATTTTGTGAATAATAACTGAATACGTAAACAACGCATCGAAGGCGGTAAAGTCTATACATATCGGCCTGTTGGGCCTGGGCCTGGGCCCGCCGCAGAAACTATCGCGGGAGGCCCGCCAGCGCCAGGTTCGGACTCGTGATGAAAAAGAAAAAACAGAACCGGACTCGTGTTCGCGCGGCTCTCTCTCGCTCTCATCGAGCAACTCGGCGACCAACGCCGCCGCCGCTGCCGCAGCCGCCGTACGCTTGGTGTTTAGCTTAGGTCTAGCCTCGTTCGTCCTTTGCCAGGTCTTCGTTGGATCCTTCACCGGCGACGATACCTCCCTTCTCTTCGCTTTCAGCTGTGCGAAACCGAGCACCCAAACCCTAAATCGATTTGGGTATTTGTTTTCGATCTCATCTCATCTTTATATGATTTAGATCCGTCCCTTTTAAATTGTCATTCTTAATTTCTAAAAAGTTAAACTTATTCAACTTTAACTAAATATATAAAGAAAATATTAATATTTATGATATATAATTAGTATAATTATATTATATAGATCTATTTTTATAATAAACTTATTTAGAGATACAAATATTGCTAATATTTTTTTATAAATCTAATCAAATTTAAAAAAAAATTACTAGCACGAATACCATAGTGACACTCAACAGAGGGAGTATGTATTATTCCTACTAAATTCGATTTTTTTTTCCAAAAGTTATTGGGTGTATATCTGTGTATACCCATGTCAATTACTGGGTCCACCCCTGGGTTTCAAGGTGATGGATCGACTTACTCGGCCACTCGAATACAGGACTCAACTTGTTAATAAGCTAAATTTATCAGCCTGGTTTATCAACCATGATATAATGTTTTTCTCTCACAATAAATCAACGACAGTACTTTTCAGCCTGTCTTTTCAGCGAAGCGAACAAGACCTATGTGCTCTGGTGAATTTTGGATTATCGGAGTCTCTTGGAGTCTTGGTCCATCTGGTCCAAGGTTGCAGAGCAAATTAGGTCTGGGGTACATGTGTTTAGAATTGCGATCATGTCGTGTATAGAATTGTGATAATGTCGCCTCCTCTGGCGATGGTTATTGGTTATGGCCTTAATAGGACTCTTTTGTATTACCAGCAGAAAATGCTGCCCACAAGATCTGCACAGAGAATATGAATTTAATTGCTAGGCCTTGTTTAGATACCCTTAAAATTTCAAGTTTTTTCACTCTCTCTCCATCACATCAATTTTTAGCCGTTTGCATGGAGCATTAAATATAGGTAAAAAAAAAACTAATTGCACAGTTTAGTTGGAAATCACGAGATGAATCTTTTGGGCTTAGTTGGTCCACGATTGGACAATATTTACCAAATAAGACGAAAATACTACTATTCATCGGGTTGAAATTTTTTTCAATCTAAACAAGGCCCTAATTAGATTTTAAGTTGTCTGTCCACCTTTTTTTTTTGAAAGCATTGTCGCTACAACCATTTTATGTTCATAAGTTGGCCCCAAATCTCTCCATTTTCTCCTATGTAAGGTACCAAATAAGCATCTCACTTGGAGATGCACTTCAAGTGAGGAAAGTTACTTCCACATTAACGATTCACCTGGTGCCCTTTATTATGCTAGAACCAAACTTACATTCACTAGTAGAGAATCGAGCTTTACTCCCGGTGGGAAACCCCCTCTAGTCCCGGTTCCCCATCCGGGAGCAAACATCCAGGACTAAAGGGAGGTCCTTTAGTCCCGGTGGGTAACACCAACTGGGACTAAAGGTGCCTCCTGACATGCCACGATGGCCGGCACCTTTAGTCCCGGTTGGTAATACGAACCGGGACTAAAGGTTTTTTTCTTTTTTCTTTTCTTTTCATTTTTTTGTTTTCGAAGTCGTATTGTACGCTGCTAATTATACATTTATACGCGTGTATAGTATGTTTCGGTTCAAGCACAATGAACGTATTAAATCACACAATTCAAGCATAGAAAAAAAAATATATATATATGCATGCATAAATCATATATATATTTACATGCATGCATGCATATGTGTATTTTACATTATATTATTTCATGTGCATATATTAAAAAAGATTGCATTACAGTTGTTATGATATAACAAGTTTTCTCTCATTCTCTAGCTTGGCTTCCATGGCAGTGTTGGGTCGAAGTAGAACTCGCCCTTGGAATCGATGACCTGCTCATTAAAAAATCCGGCTATAGACTCTTGAATTGCTTTGATTTGGTCTTACTGTATGACCTTTTCCTCCAACCATCGAGTCTACAGGTTTGAATTAAAGAAAAATAAATTAATATATGTACATATATTTATATAAAGACATAGTAACACAATCAATAATAATAATTAAATGAATATATAGTGTATTTTTAACGTACTTTGAGTCTCTCTGTAGGAGTTCTTTGGGAGATCACCTTGATAAACTTACAAACATAGTAACCACAGTAGTTGTTCCCCTGTTCCTACCTCAGACACCACTTTACGAGAAAAAGATTTGTCATCCAATCTGGTGATCCGGTGAAAGCTATATGTTTAATTAATAAAGATGATGCGATTCAGGGGACTTACTTTCAAAGGGATTACATTCAGTGGCGCTTTGCATTTTTCCAGGTGTTGCTTCTCAATAAAGGTTTTCCAAACACTGCCCAATAAAAAATTTGCCACGTCATCAGATATAGTTAATCATCATGTTTGTGTGTATATATAGTTGCTAGAGATCCCAAAATTATCTCTGGATAATATCTATCATATCTTGGTAGTCTTGTTGTGGTTTTCTCATCGAGTCATAGATTATCAAGTGACTTTTCACCGCATCGATGTCCATCAATATCCAAAGATTGCTTTGCATGTGTTTATAGGATATAACGCATAACACTCATTAATTAACTAGAATCAACATATGAGCCATTAAGGATGATCGATATTATTAACACTCCCTTGAAGTTATAGGAAAGAGTATATCTTTCTTGTGGCGTTGGTTCACTAAGAAGTTCATGAAGTTACTCTCGACTTCGGACTTCCAATTAGTCTTTGGAGTAATTGGGTCTTTGAATATTATATGGGGATCAACAAAACCAATTTCATTGCAACCTTCCTTTCTCGAAAGCTCTCATCATTGTAAATCTACATATATATAGTACTTGTTAGGATAATTTATATGCATATACACACATAGGATGAGTTTAATAATAGATCGAAAGAATTATTACTTACAGCAATAGCAACTAATGATAACTTTGTCCGTAGAGGTCGGTGGCATAGTTGATGAAATTCGCAAAGTCAACATACATAACATCATCGCCACAGTAACCAATGTTCGCCTCTAATTTTGACACCAACGCAGAAGTCTCCACTGGTAGACGCTTTGCATGTACCACTTGTTTAGCAGTACATTTGCGTCCCCGGCATCGAGATAAGGCTTGAGGGTTGTATAGACTCGCCCTAGTACAAATTTTTTTCTTCCAAATATCAACCTCCGCCGCACTCTCAATGTTTCCATCACCAAACATCTCGGTAAAGGTCGAGACCAGGTCTCATCAATAAATTCACCAAGGTGATCCAAATCGACATCCGGAGGTATGTTTGCTCGATGCATTAATCCTAAATTGAACCATATTCATTACCAACAACTAGCGGGGGACCGATTGGTGCGCTTGTTGTCCGAGTTGGGCAACTCCTTTTCCTGCCCGCTTTTTTTCTCATGTCACTCAATTGACTTGGTGAGAGTGCGGTCATAGTCCGATAACGTTGATTTGACGGCTTACGAGATTTCATTGTTGTTGCCGGTAAGAAGCCACCCTTTTTCTTAGAATATCCGGAGCTACTAATAAGTACGGTTTCTCCGGGTTTCTTCTTGCTTCTTGATTCTTTTTAAGTTTGTCATAGAATCTAGACATATCTTTTTATATGCATCAGCCTCCTTCTTCCTTCTCTTCGATATTATTTTGGGAATAGCCCTTGGTTTCACGGTGGCTTTCTTTGTAGGCGGGGGTGGTTCTTCGTTTGAGGGGCTGGCCTCTTGCTAGGCTTCTTGGTAGGCGGGGCGGGAGGCGTTGGAGACCTCCTTGGAGGTGTTGGCGTGGCGTTGGAGACCTCCTTGGAGGTGGCGGCTGCATGGCGCGTTGGAGACCTCCTTGGAGATGGTGTGGATGCAACCTCGCCTTCCAACACAATGTCATCGACAGAGCACTATGATGATCTCAAGCGATTGAACAATTGGATTTAGGTTGGGGAGGATCTGCTACAAAAAAAAGGAATGATATATTATTATAAGCAGATTGTTAATTATTTAAGCCAATACAAATTAATGATGTAGTGTTTTCATCCGCACGCACCTATGGTGAGGTAGTTCAGGGAGGAGGTGGAGCCGACATCCTGGAATGATAATGTAGTGCTTGCGCCATAGAATGAATGTCTTCTCCGCTTCTCCTAGAGTCTTCTCGCCATCACCTCCGTGAATGTCAAGAGGCAAATCACTAAAACCTTTTTCACTTTATCTACCGAGATGGTAGCATATCCTTCTTGGATTATATTCCCATGAATCCTTGGTGTCTTGGTTCGGTCGATAGGATTAACAAGACCGATAGCCACCTTTGATTGTGGAATTCCCTTCGAATGTGTAGCTCACACGCGTGTACAAGGTTCAATAACGCCATCCACGAGGGGAAGCGCAATCCTGTGTCCCCTTGATTTGGTATCTCCGTGGAAGCGCAATCTTTTTTCAACCGAATGCATTGGCTAATGTTGATTCCTCGCTCGATGCCCGCTTGCTTGCACTCACCGCTATTTGCACTTGCCTTCCGATTTCCTCCTGCATTCTCGCTTCAAGGTTTTTTTTCCCGCCTCAGTGCTTCACGCACCGCTTCCTCCAACCTCTGGAGCAGCTGTGCTCTTCTTTTTCTTCTTTCTCTGGCGGCTTCTGTAGGAAGGTCTGTCCTAAGGGAATCCATGCTCCCACGAGACACTTCCTTTGCCTCTAGTTCGGCCACCATGTTCAATAGTCCCGATGGCGTATGTCAGCTCATCCTTCTCTCTGTTGGGCCTGAACGCACCACTAGCAGTAGCTCTCTGAGCATAAAACAATCTTTCTGCTACTTCTTGCAGTCTTGCGCCATAAACGCACTTCCCTCGTCTCTCGGTCTAGTGTTCCCCATGAGCGAAAAAACCAATTCTTTGCACGCTCTCCCCACTCGAGTGATTCGGTGTGATACCCTTGGCAAGAAGGTCTGCTTCCATTTTGTTCCACTTCTTAATGGCAGTCGGGTAGCCACCTGATCCCAAGTTATGGTGGTATGTCTTCTGTTGGGCATTACGTTAGTTCTTTATCACCTGACTCGCACCCTCTTCCGATGTCTTGTACTGTACAAACTCATCCCAATAGGGCCTCTCGCTTTGAGATCGGGCCTAGGACAAGAAAATCTGGTGCTATGTTCTTCTTGACATACGTCGTATAGGTGTTTCTTCCAAGTCCAAACCGGGTGGCCATCTTCTTCATTGCCCAATCCCTAACTCGCTCCTTCAATTCATCACTATCTATAATATCATCATAACCATCTGCTTGGAGCGTGAAATGTACCAAGACATCTTTCCAAATTAACGCCTTGTCACGATCGGAGACAAAACTGATATGAGGAGCATTGGTCTTCTTCTTTCATTCATTCATGGGTACCGATCGGGAGCCGGTCTCGTACAAGGTAACCACAAGTGGTGCACGAATTTCGCTTTTATTTGGCCCCCGGTTTGCTCAGATCCACATTGAACTCCGAGATGATGAAGCGGCCCTCCAATGGTTTTTGGGACCTCGAACATTTTACTCTTCGTTGTAGTTGTTGATGTCGATCCAGAGGGCTACAAAACATAAACATTATTTTTAATGTCATGAGCACACATAAGACATATGATAATTATATAGCTAATATTAAAAATATATACTTGGCCAATATGTTGTTGCTCATTTTGTTCAAGAGCTAAGCACGACTCCGTCATCCGCATCCTCTTGCACGTTATTTTTAGCACCATCATCGCCGCAACTGGAGTGCCAAAGTTGATCAAATTCATCATCAACTCCTCCTCATCCATGTTTCTCGGTCGGCCATCTAGCTTCAAAAACAAAACCAATATATAGTACATCAAATCTTTGCTTACATGCGTAAAATCTACGAACAATATGCATTATTAAATCTTGCCCCTCGGTCACAGACACAATTCGCCACACTAGGGCGAACTGCGTCGGTGACTAGGGCGAACCACGTCGGTGACATCAACAACGCGGTTCGCCCTAGTCATCGACACAATTCGCCCTGGTGTGATTGTTTAGCGTTAACGATAACGATAATACGAATGTTGATCGACTAGGCCACGAGAGAGGGCGGTGTGACAAGAGTGGCGGTGCTCCACTCCGCCGTATATATGTTTGTACACATGGGTGAACGAGGGCGGCGGTGCTCCGCCGTATACATAGAAACGCATGGGCGAACGAGGGCGGCGGTGCTCCGCGACGTATATATACATGCATATGAATGCAAATGACGTATATAACCGTGTCGGCGCGGTGGCCGGTGTGCTGACGACGACGACGTGAGGCGGGCTGTATGTGTCGATGCATGATGTTGTTATATATCCTATGTACCATGTGAACCATGTAGTCATTCATCATATATCTTAAACTAAACATAGTCACTTTATTAACTACAATATATCTTATGCCGACACGTAATACGAATGTTGATCGACTAGGCCGCGAGAGTGGCGGTGTGACGAGAGTGGCGGTGCTCAACTCCGCCGTATATATGTTTGTACACATGGGTGAACGATGTCGTGATGTTGCAAGTTTCAGCTAGCTACATCTACCACTGCTTCGAACAAGACCTCGGCATCCACCAGGGCTGCGCCACACTGCCGGAACGCATTGTCCACGATGGCCGAGCCTTAGAGCTCCACTGGAAGGCATCGCGAGATTTGCCACCGTGTGACTTCTGGAGACAACAAGGGCATGAGTAGGTTCTGGGCATACAGGTACCACATCCACTTGGACGGCAAGGCTGTTGACTTGCACGTGGCGTGCTTCAAGGAAATGATTCGCCGCAGCCATGGCATGCCGTTGCCCCCAATTAAGACGCCATTGTTGAAACTGACAACCATGGCATGCCCCAAGACGCAAGCAAACTGATGGCTCCTCCGCTATGGACGACAAGCGACAAAAAGACCCCAACCATGCATGGGCCCTCACCGACACCATTTCACCATGCACGCATTTAAAGCCAAGAGAACTCTCACCTCGGCGGGGCGCGTGGAGGCCACACGGGCGTTCAGCAGTGGAGGCCGGGCCACACGAGGTCGTCGGCGTGAGGTCGTCGGCGGTGGAGGGCCGCACGAGGCGAGGCGCGGGCTCCGGTGTCACGGGGGCGGGCTGATGCGCAGGGGAAGACGAATCGGCGGCGGCACGAGGAGGAAGAGAAAGGGCGGCGGTGTTCGATGAGGAAGAGAAAGGGCGGCGGCACCGGGATCGATCTGCGCCTGTCACTGGCGGTTATATACCTGGGAGATTTACTCTCGGTGCCAGCCACCAGCCGGGAGTAAAGGTCCTTTACTCCCGGTGCGTATTACCAACCGGGAGTAAAGGTCCCTTTACTCCCGGTGCATGTTATACCTGGGAGATTTACTCCCGGTGCCAGCCACACGCATGGTAACACGCACCGGGAGTATACCTTTCCTCCCGGTTGGTAACACGCATCTTCTTTTGAATTTTTAGTAACTCTCCAAATTCCTTGTCAGATACACCATTCTTTGCCTTCCATTACAGTAATTCTAGTGTGGTTCCCAACTTTTTCTGCCCTGCATCACAAGTTGGGTACAACAATTTCTTGTGATCTTCTAGCATCCGCTCGAACTTGATCTTCTCCTTTTCACTTTCACATTCTCTTTGTGCGTCACGAATGACCTGAGAAAGATCATCAGCCAGCTCATCTTTTGCGGCTACCTCTTCTTCAGCTTCTCCCATTGCAGTATCATTGAAGCACGCACCATCGGGAATAATATCATTGTCGTCCCATTGTTCTTCCATTACAACACCGGTTTCTCCGTGCTTTGTCCAACAAATATAGTTTGGCATGAAACCCGACTTGAACAAGTGTGAATGAAGAGTCCTTGAGCAAGGATATTCCACCGTATTCTTACATATGGCACATGGGCAGCACATGAAACCGTCGCGTTTGTTTGCCTCGGCCGCACGTAACAAAGAATGCACGCCGTCAATGAACTCTTGGGAGCGGCGATCAGCATTATACATCCAATGACGGCTCATCTGCATTACATGACATAAATACCATATTAAAACCTAGATCATAATTAATTATTTATACAACATGCGTGCCACCACAAAAGATACAAATTTATGAAAGCATCGCTACAATATAGACAATACCAACTACCACTAAAAGAACTAAAGCTAAAATACATTTAAGTAGCAATAGGATTTCACGACCAATCTCAACTAAAACAGACAGATCCCCGATTGTGCAACATCTTTGGGCTTCTTCGGCTGGATCACTGCCTCATTAGCCACCGTATCTGCCTATTGTGCAAGATATTTTTGCACGAGTTCAACATACTCTTCCTCCCAGTAGAAGCCTGAACATCATCCACTGCCATCCCACTGAAATTAAAACAAAAAATTAGAACTTTAATCACAACCATCATGAAAATAGGTATAAACTAACCATAATCATTAAATACGATAAAATAATTTACATTACGATCCGGACACTTGTAGAAGATACGATCCTTGTTGGGACCCTCCTTCTTCACTCGGTACTCCATCACAATCTTCGTCTCATCACGACACTTTTGCTGCATGGAATGAGAGGGAGGCCCGCCCTAAGTCGCTTTGAAACCCATGAGAGGCCGAGACCCGTAAGCGATTGCCATCTACTCTCTATACTCATTTTTAATACACTATAAATTTCTCCTTTTATAAACAAATAAAATTAAGAAACTATAAAATTATCTAGATCTCTAAACAATGATATTTTTAATGGTCATTGTGTTATCATCTTTTATTCATGGCGGTAAGTAATTCACATGATATTTCCGCAAATTAACAGGAAGAATGGGAGTGTACACACATAATGAGATCATCGCGACGATATCGGGACGTGTGAATAAATAACCATCCGTGATTAGTTGACCTTGCTTACGTGATCATCTCGGCGAGCATTTCTCCACCGGACGGCACCGTGCTTGGCCACGGAAGAGCTCCAATTCTACGAGGAAGGGAACACGGTCTTCCACGACCGCTGCCTCCTCCCTCGTAGAATCAAAGCTCCTCCTTGACGTCCGCTATCGCTTCGGCAGAGAACATGCTCGCCGAGATGAACACGGTCCGCAAGTTCAACTAGTACGGATTTTCTATAATTTTCTAACTATTTTCTAAGTTTATATTTATATATATACTACGTTTGGGGTACGGTGATTGATGTACTACTGCGACGATATCGGGACATATGAATAAATAACCATCCAGACTAGTTGAACTTGCTTATGTGATCATCTCGGCGAGCATTTCTCCACCGGACGGCACCGTGCTTGCCCACGGAAGAGCTCCGATTCTACGAGGAAGGAACACGGTCTTCCACGACCGCTGCCGCTCTCCCTCGTAGAATCAAAGCTCCTCCTTGACGTCCGTTACCGCTCGACAGAGAACATGCTCACCGAGATGAACACGGTCCGCAAGTTCAACTAGCTACTTTAACCTTCTTTCATGTAAATATGCAAGCTTGAAGTGATTTTGAGCTCAAATTACTTACAAATGAAAAAAACCACAATAAAGAACCATATATATATATATATATTAAACGAAATGAGATAAGACAATGGTGAAAAATGAGAGTATGAGATTGGTAACCTTTACAACTGAAGAATCGACGGAGGAATCAAGAAATCGACGAAGAAATCGAATAATGGATGGAGGAACAATGGAGGGAGGGAGGAAGCAAAACACTAGTGCAAAGTGAGCTTCAAAATGTGCTTTGAGCTCGGGCTCGGGGAGGAAGAAGGAGACGGCCGGGATATAAAGGGGATTTTTAGTCCTGGTTGGTGGCTCCAACCGGGACTAAAAGTAACTTTCCAACCCCGGCGCAGCCACGGCCCGAAAGTAGACCTTTACTCCCAGCTGGAGCCACCAACCGGGAGTAAAATATACCTTTAGTCCCGGTTGGTGGCTCCAACCGACTAAAGGTCCCCGCCACCTGCTCATGCGCGCGATAGCCGTTGGGGTAGGGACCTTTAGTCCTGGTTGGAGACACCAACCGGGACTAAAGGTATTTCTAGTCCCGGACGTAAAAAATTTCGGAACTAGAGCCCATTTTGACCGAGGATCAAAGGTCTGTTCTCTACTAGTGATTCATCGCACCAAATGTTCAAACTCTTGCTCTATTAACAAGAGATGAGGTCAGTTTGATTCTTACTCGTATTCAAGATAAAAAAAAGTTTGATCCTTCCTAGATTTATTGTTCTACAAGTGAAAAGTGTCATATAATTGTTGTATGTTTACATTCCAAGTACTCATACTTGGTACACAACGAATATTTATCTGCTTGATAAATATTTGGGGCATCTCTTTTTTCAGACAGTCAATACACCAATGACATATGGTAGATTTCTCCAGCTCAAGTACTTGGAGATAGTGGCGTGCGCACCAATATTTACCCCAGACTATGATTTTTGCTCGCTGGTTTCTTTTCTTGATGCTTCCCCAGCATTGGAGACCTTCATCCTACGTGTAAGTATTACTGCGTGTAAGCGGTCCTTAAGGAAGACTAATTTTTAGCTATTATCCTTTAAGAATCTCATCAATTTTATGAACAAGACTATGAGGTCCAGCCTAATTGAAAACCTTTTGGCTTATTATGGATGATACACTGATTTATTTCTATGCAGATTGATCTGCCAACCTTAAGACCTGATTCTATTGTCGAAGATCCAGGCGGTGATTCCTCACGTCCACAGTGCCTTTCAGAATGTTGCCATGACCACCTGAAGAATGTTATGATAACCGTCTTTTGCTCTGCAAAGAGCATGATCGATCTCACGATCCATATTATCGAAAAAACAAAGTCATTGGCGTGTCTTACATTAGAGACTACACGTGGGCATGACCGTAGGTTTAACAAGATTGACAAATGCTGGAAGCTGAGTCAGGATGCACTTGTGGAGGCTGAAAAGGCCCGTGTTGCCATTCAGAGATATGTCGAGGGGAGAATGCCTTCGTCTGTGAACCTAAAGGTTATTGTGCCGTGCAGCAAGTGCATATGCTGACAAACATTAGATGTTTCCATGCTGTGTTAGTGTGTTACTAGTCTATCAACCCGTGCTCTCGCACGGGTTAGAAATTTTGAGACATATATTGTTTATTACATTTAAGTAATAAAGAATTATTATATTAAATTGAATGTTATTATCTTTGTTTATTTTTACAAAATAGATATTTCATATAGTCTATATCCAAATAGTTTTTTTTTGCAAGGGACTTATTTATATGATTTTCAACCATATTCGCTTATTTTTACGTTGCACAACATTTTTTATATTTTAAATATATAATTAGCTTGAAAGCTTGCCATTAACTATGGTGGTCCTTGTTGTTGCCACATATCTTATGAAGTCATGAATCCCAGATTAATTTTTTAAATTTTATTCTTGTTGACTGCTATAGATTTTCTTTGTCGTCAAGTTGTCACTCTTGTGATTATTGTATTTTTTTATTAACAGCACCTTTTGCACTTTTTAACAATAAGGATTTTTGGTCTTAGAGTATGTTCTTAGATACTAAAATAGCAAAAGTAATCATTCGAAACCGGCACCATATCATTTAAGATAAGTGATAGAGCTTGAAGTGAGATCTCAGATGGGGTAGTAGTGCTAACCTCAACAGAATTTGAACACTTAAGCTATATAATTATCGACTTTTTGCTCTATAGTAATCTTGAAGGGTTGGGAAAATATAGCAGTGGTCTCTCATACTTCTCACGATGATTGAATTTTCTACTATCAACATAGACATGTCAAATATTTAGTTACAATACATCAATATATCTAAAGCAACAACCTATATAAATTATATGTCATGATTACTAATATGGTTTTAAACAATTTGTTAGTATCATTAGATATGAGTTGTTAAGAAAATATTTTTTGTGATAAAACATAACATATTTATTTATCGATCATGCATGCTTGCATAACATGCTTGTTTACTTTGATCAAATCTTAATATATTAATATTAATAGAATAGGTAATGTATAAATATATACATGCTCTATATTATTTAACATTTTTAATAAAAGGTGTTGGTAATTTTAAATGTAGATTTTAGATGATATTTTTTTTCAAATAATAAGATAAACATTGGGTTACATAAATTATCTATCATAATAATAAGAGTACATGGGTAATTAGGTGCAAATTTAGATATGCTTTAAATCATGTTTCTTAATCGCATATGTGGGTAGTTTGAATATATAGTCATGTGTTGCTTTATGTTATTTTACGCAATAGCAGAGGTGGGTAACTTTTATAGAATAGATCCAATAGCTATTATTATCAATGATAATTAGGTTATACCGAATTGATAGTCAAATGTTATGGATTTTTGTGAGAATTTCTAGGATCTATCTTTTATTCCTATCGTGTCTTGTGAGAATTAACATGTCTCATAAGGATTAACATGGAGGCTCCATTAAAGACCTCTAGCTAGAATTTATAGTATTTATCTTTTTTTTCTAGCACGATATGTATTTAGTTGAAACATAATATTAACATATATAAACTCTAGCTGCATCCTTTTCTATGACTTCATAAATTATAGTTTAGCTTTCGACTTTCAATTGAGTTATGCAATTTTTTCCCATGTTAGGTAGAAACTCTAGTGTTTTCCATCTTTTATACAAAAAATATTTTTTTATTAAAAAGAGTTTTAAGTCCTAGTAGTATTTTTCCACATATTAATTAAAACTTAGATTGTACCCTAGCACCGAACTTGTTGAATTTGTTATATCACAGACTTATATGTGTCTAGTGTTGTCTTATGTACCTTAGAGTGCTTAAAATTAAATTACCAATACTGATATTATATAATGTTTCAATTAAAATATATGAACTTATTTAAAATAACAACTTATAAAATTAATTATCATGTAGTATTAATATAACATAAAGTGAATTGTGTTATGATGTTTCTAGGTGGTTTGTCAATTAAACATTTTTCCATGCTTCATAAGCTATTAAAATAAATATATATATCCTAAGGTATATATGTTTACTTAGTACAAATTGTGAAGTATAATGTTATTGTTATTTAACTTCATGGTTGTATACTATTTATACGTAGATTTGAGAATTTTTTTGTTTTTTATAATGGCTAAGTTAGATAGAAATATAAAGGTAATACTTTATATTCTTCCATAACAACATATGGGTAGGTTGAATGTAAATTTAGGAGGTTATTTTTCATGATCTTTCATAATTACAAAGGTGGATAGTTCACAAAATCATTATTATGTATTTTAAATTATCTTTCATAACGACATATGTGAGTAAATTAGTGGGTTATTTTTTTAAATTATGTCTCATAATGACAAATGTGTGTAATCTAGATACAAAGTTAGAGGGTTATTTTAAATTATCTTTCCTAACAGCAATGGTCGGTAATTTAGATGCAATGTGATGGGGTTATTTTGAATTATGTTTCATAACAGATGTGGGTAATTTATATATAAATTTAGGGGGTTATTCTGAATTATCATTCGTAATGACAGAGGTGGGTAATTTATATGCAAAATTAGGGGGTTACTTTATGTATTTTTCATAATGGTAGAGGTGGGTAATTTTCTTTATAAATTACAATAGATCCAATGGCTATTATTGGTACTGATGATTAGAGTCTATCAAATTAAAAACTAGATGCTTTTGATTATTGTGAGAATTTCTAGAATTTATCTTTTTTTTAGAACGTCTAGTAAGAATTAACGTGGTGCCTATGTTGGGGCCTCTAATTAGTAATAGTAAGATGTGAATAACCTCCCTATGTATGCACACCAATGTATGGTCTTTTCGAGTGTGTTAAGAGTATAAAACAGCATGAATATCAAATGCAACTTCTGTTTAAACATTGTGTCTTATTTGAGGTTATCCATAATATGTTGCTTTTTTAGCATGCTAGGCTCGTTTGGTGGAGCTCTGTCTAGCTTCAGCTTCAGCTTCAGCTCCTTCCTCTGTAACACGGAGCTGTTTTTTTGTCTCTTTTCTCAAAACGATTAGGAGCTAGTAACTATTTTTTGCTTCGTCATCTTTGGTCTACGCATAGTAAGACCTTGTTTGGTATAGCTTCTTCAGCAATTTTAGGAGATGTTTGGACTTTGGAGATGTTTTTTTTTTTACCAAAATAGGTAAAAAAAGAATCCCACAGGAGGCGGGGAGGCTAGATGGAGTTAATTAAAAATATTTCTCCCTCTCGCTCTGGTGGACCCAGGCGTGGCCATGGTCAGATTTGCACCCGTGGCGTGTTGGTGCGGGCATGACCTGTGTACGTGAGGCCAGTGTGGGGAGAGGCGGCAGCGCGGCCATGCGAGGAGGGGTGGAGCTGCCTGGTCATCGGGATGCTGGAGCACGGGGGCACGGAGAGAGAGGCGTCTATCGTGAGAAAGAAAGAGGCGTCTTTTCTCTCTCGCTGTATGCTCTTTTCACTCTGCTGCACAAGTTGGTTGCATGAGTAGCTTGACAAATTTGGAATTGCGTTCTGTCCAATGTCCATGTTACTGGGGAGGAACAATATGGATTCTCGTGCTTTGAAGAAGATTTATCTTTCCAACTGCAACGATATTATCTGCTTAAGGATACCTTGTCTGCTGAAGCAGCTCAATATCCTAAACGTGTTTGGCTTGCTAAAGCTGGAGGCCATTGAAAGCAATGCCCCAAACCTCCCCACGTTCTCCTCCTATGTAGGGGACCGAATACACATCTCACATCACATGGAGATGCACTGCAAGTGAGGAAAGTTAACTTCCGCAATCACCATTCTCCTTATTATGCAAGAACCAAACTTCCATTCATTCTCCTTATTATGCTAGAACCAAACTTCCATTCATCGTGCCAAATGTTCAAACTCTTGCTCTATCAACAAGAGATGATGTCAGTTTGATCCTTCCTCGTGTTTGAGAAAATAAAGTTTGATCCTTCCTAAATTTATTGTTCTGCAAGTGAAAAGTGTCATATATTTGTTGTATGTTTACATTCTATATACAAGTACTCATACTTGGCACACAACAAATATTTGTCTGCTAAATAAATATTTGGGGCATCTCTTTTTTCTGACAGTCAATACACCAATGACATAGATTTCTCCAGCGTACTGGTAGAGCACACACACGAAATGCTTGTCCTTACGTCAGTTGTCTAGTTCATTTCATTCACGTCCTCTCGACTCTCCAGGACTACTTAAAAAAAAAAAGACACTCCAGGACTGGGGAATCAAGCATTGCACGCCTGCCTATTCCTCGTCAATGTATATGTGCATTCGATCGGCATTCCTGTCCGTTTCCCTCCCGATTTTTTGGCATCCTCGATCTTAGTACCCCTAGGGTTCTCAAATGTATCATGTACGTATCGCAGCATCTGTATCTTCTACATTCATGTAAGTATCACTATCACCCAAATGATTTTAGAAGACATACCTATTATTTTTGGAGGCGGGCAAAACTATTACGTGGCTCAAAGGCGGACGGCCTCCCGGATGATCTCTGGGTGGCCAACAGCAGCGGTTTCCCTGGTCTAGGCAGCCCTTTCCCCATCCGCCCCATCCTCACCTGGTGCCGCGAGGACTCCGCTCTTCCGGACGGTAGTCTGCATACTTTTTTCCTGCACAGCCACCCTCCGTTTGACTTCGATGGGCCTAGAGGTGGCGCGAACCCTCCTCCCCACTTCGGCCCACCTCCTCCACTGCGTGGTCCCCTTGCTCCCACACATGGGCCCCCACTGCGCCCGCTGCCGCCTTCTTTGGCCCGCGGGGCCGCTTCCCTTCCTTCTTCGTCGGGTTCGTCAACAACTTCCCGCTCCCCTGCCTCCCGCCGTTCCCCATCGTCATCCCCGTCCTGAGCTCCACCCCCACCCCCACAGCCGACGCTGATGCCGCACCCACTTCTTCTCCATACATACTCCGCTCCACCCCTATTTTCCCGGCGCTCACCTAGCACTCCACCGCCACCCCCTCCTCGCCTCTCCCACCCCCACCTCCCTCCCCTGCTCTCTTTCCTGCCATGCCCGTTGCCTACCACCACTGCTCGCCCTCTCCACACGCGTCCTTGCTGCCCTGGAGCCCGTTGGTTGCTTGGACATGGCAACCAAGGCGATTTGCCGCAAGGCGATCAAGGAAAGCCTGCTCTGAGGGACTCAAGAAGGAAGCGCAAGATTCTCAAGAAGAAGCTCGGACGTTGATGATGTTGCTGTGGCGGCGGCCGCAGAACTTACTGCCTGATGTTGCTCTCTAACTTATTGCCCGCCACGGGCACAATGCGACTAGCCAACACCCGCTCCTTTAGATGTTGATTAATCTGTTTCCCTGTTCTTCCTTGTATCGTTTTATGTCTTCTATGTCTCTTATCTTTCCTTTTGTGTTCTCTCTTCATGTACTGTGTCGCTGTAACCCCTTCACCATGAATCAAGGTCGCCTTCTTTACCCTGTCTTGTCTTGGAATGTTTGCCGTCTCGGTGATTCTGATAAACGTGATATCGCGCGTGCCAATATTGTGAAGGCTAATCCTAAGATCATCTGTCTTCAAGAAACCAAGCTCCTTGGCACTGCCCTTCCCCGCTTTTCCTCCTTCCTCCCGACCAGCACTGGCCCACCATTTCTTCCCCTCCGACGGGAGCAAGGGTGGCATCCTCACTGCTTGGACCGGGAACCATTTCTCTTTTGAGGGCTTCATCGAGCAGTTCTACACCCTCACTGTCCATCTCCGCTGCCTTGCCTCGGGCTCACCTTATATCCATCACCAATGTCTATGCTCCCATGGATCACGTGGACACAAACTCTTTCCTCATCGACCTGGAGCAATTGTCCAACACCATTACTAAGTACTAACACATGGTTGGTCATTGGTGATTTCAATCTTATAAGAACCTCACAAGACAAAAACAACAGCAACCTCAAGGTCTCCTCATCTGTGCTTTCAATGACTGCATCCACAGCTCTGCCCTTATATATCGAGCTTCCTTTACTTGATCGCCTCTTCACCTGGAGCAACATGCGCCACTCCCCCACTCTTCCTCACCTTGATCGCGCTTTCGTTAACAATGCCTTCAACACCTCCTTTCCACAAACTCACCTGTCCTCCCTCCCTTCTCGCCACCATCGCCACCTCCATCCCCGTCTGCCGGCCTTTTCGATTTGAACGGTCCTGGCTCCTACACAACGACTTCCTCCCCTCCATCCTCTAGGCCTAGTCTGTGCCTCCTCCCTCTAGTAACTCTGCAGGCTCCAATGTTGCAAAGGTCAAAGGACTCAAAGCAGTTCATCACGCGGCAAAGGTTTGGGCTCGTAAGAAAAAATCCCCCTCCACCCTCTACTCTAACTGTACCTTCATTGTGTTGTTGCTCGAACTATTTGAAGAATTTAGGAACCTCTCACCAGGTGAACTGTGCCTGCCGCCTATGCCGAAACCGCGCCGACCTCTACATCCTTGAATGCGCCGCCCACTGGAAACAGCGGGCCAAGTTTCGTCAGGCTCAAGGAAGGCGGCGCCAACACCGCCTACTTCCATGCCAGGGCTACAACCCACCTGCGCCAAGAACTTCATCCACTACGTCCACCTCGACGGCGCAGTATACATCGCATGATGGAAAAACTATTACGCTCACCGGTTCTACTCATGGTTTCCTTTATCGGCCGAAATCTCCTGATATTTCCGATATATCCTTTTTATCCGTGAGGTGCCGATAAAAAATATCTATTTTTCTACAAATTTTATTTAAATTAATTTAAATTTACTTAAATTCAAATCAAATTTTATTTGAATTTAGTCCGATATTTCTGATATATCCTGTTTATCCTCTTTATCTGTGACCCCGATAAATTTTAATTTTGAAAATGAAAACCTTGGTTCTACTCCAACCTACTCGGTGCTGCAGAACAGACGAGCTGGTCCTTCGACCTTGACACGCTCTACGATCAGCTCCCTCTAGTCGACGTGCCTGCCCTGACGTCCGAGTTCACAACGGCTGAAGTGCTCGCCACGATTGGCGCTATGAACCCAGACAGCACACCGGGCTCGGACGGCATGGGTCCAGCTTTCTACCATGCAACCTGGGCCACCACAGGGTTGTCCCTTCTCCGGCTCTTCTCCGACTTCGACAGCCAGAATGCAGACTTGGAGTGGATTAATAGGGCTCACATCGTCCTCGTTCCCAAGCGTGAGGGGGGCTCCAGTCCTTCAGACTTCTGCCCAATTTCGCTCCAAAATTGCCCAATCAAGGTCATCTCCAAAATGCTCACTGCTCGGCTGCAAACTCAGATTTCCAAGCTTGTGGGCACCGATCAAATCGGTTTCATCAAAGGACGATCAATTTCGGAAAACTTCGTGTAGACAACTGAGTGCTGCCACGCCCACCTCTGCCCCACTGTGGTTCTCAAGCTCGACTTCGCCAAATCCTTTGACTCTGTCAACTGGGATAGCCTCCAGAAGATCATGCGTACCAAGGGGTTCCTAGACCTCTGGTGCAATTGGATTAGTTCCCTGCTGGTCACTTCCCGTTCCGCTGTGCTCGTCAATGGTGTGCCAGGCCCCTGGTTTTGCTACAAGAAGGGGCTCTGATAGGGTGACGCTTTATCGCCCTACCTCTTCATCCCTGTTGCCGATGTCTTCTAGCAGGTCATTCGGCAAGACGGCGACATCAGGCATCCGGTGACAGATGGCCCATGCCTGGCTCTGCAGTACGCCAACGACACGCTCATCCTGGTCCGTGCTGCCCCAAAGTGATATCCATAGGCTAAAAGCACACCCTCCAGGCGTTCTTAGATGCCACAGGTCTCCGGATCAACTACTACAAAAGCACTGCTGTCCCGATCCATGTCGCCCCCCAATTGGCTACCCGGCCGATCCGAATCATGGCATGCACACAAGAAGGTTTCCCATAGACCGATCTTGGTCTACCTCTATCGGCGCACAAGCCCACCCTGTCTGCATTCGCTCCACTGCTCGGTAAGGTTGACAGATATCTCGCCAGTTGGAAGTCTTAGCTACTTAGCCCAGCGGGGAGACTTGTCCTCATCAATGCCATCCTGGATGACCTTCCTAGCTATGCTATGGCTGGCGTGGCTCTACCTGCTGTTGTTCTTGAGAGGATTGATGCTAGGCGCCGTGCCTTTCTTTGGACTGGCAAAGATCATATACATGGTTCTCAATGCCTCATAGCTTGGGAAACTGCCTGCAAACCGAAAATTGAAGGGGGATTGGGCATCTGTCGGCTTGGCATACAGAACGCATGACTACTGTTGACGTTCCTTGATCGCTTGTTCCACCCGACAGATTCCTCCTGGGCGCTGTGGATCAAGGATCAATCCTCCCATGGAATCCTGGACAGTGACATCTCCAGACCACACTGGAAATCGCTGCAATCCTTGGTACCTGCTTACACCTTATAGAACTGCCACCCGTGCTGAGATTGGAAATGGCGATTGGTGAGAACACATCCTTCTGGCTGGACGTTTGGCATGGCAACTCTACTCTATCACTGGTTTATGCAGCCCTCTTTGATCACTCCTCCAAGCCAGACATCATCGTGAAGGAAGTCAACGATGGAGGGTTACGTGCCACGCTTGCGCCAAGGCTGTCGCGCGCTGCTCAACAAGAACCGCGCAGTATGCAGCAACTCTGTGACCAGATTGTCCTATCCACTAAGCCTGACAAAAGAACATCTCCCTTCTACAAGTAACTGGATAGAGCCATCCCTCTTCACACTGCTGCAATCTACCGTGCCTCCACAAAATCAGATGTGGATTGGCAATATCACGAATTCATTTGGAAGAACTTCGCCTCTCCAAGAGTCCAGCATTTCGGGTGGCTCCTTGTTCACCAACGCATCTAGTGCAAAGACAACCTCCTGCTCAAACACATTGTGGACAATGATGCCTGTGAAGTCTGCTGTCAACAAGGCACCTCAGATGACACTGACCATATCATCTCTGGTTGCTCCTTCTCCAAAAACTTCTGGATCTCCATAGGATGGGAGGCCACTGACCTGCCACTGTCAAGTAATCTGCATGTCATCTCCCCGCCCGCTCACATCCCCTCTACCGGCCTCTCCACCCTGCTACTACTTTGTTGTTGGATGCCTTGGACGCACTGGAACGACGTCGTGTTCAATGGAGAAGACCCAAGCTTGACATGATTGAGAGCCAAATGCAGAGAAGAATTCAAGCTCTGGAAGTGCCGGCTACCTTCCCCCAATGCCTTTGTTTTTGATAAATGGTGTGAGCTGTTTGTTCCAATGTAGTAATCCTGCTCCCCCCCATGTAATGTATTCATTATTTCAGGCTTCGGCCTTTGTACTGCATGTGCCTTGGCACTAACACTTCCATCACCGGCTTTGCCTGGAATTAGTGGAATGAATCAGGTGGGGATTTTTCGTCCCTCCGCCCTAGTTTCCTCAAAAAAACCCGACAATTAATGAGGTTGTCGTTTTATTTACGGAGGCACACTACTACAATAAAACTTAACTGAGACGTTTGACAAAGGGACTCGGAGGTGGGCATGCATTTGAACCGCCTCAGTTAATGCCTGGGATCAATCGATGCGGTCATTTTTATTAACCGAGGTGGTCACAATCAAACGTCTCGCAAAATCGATTTACCGAGGCGATCCTAAAATCTATTAACGGAGGCGGGCCTCCAAAAATACCCCCATTTTCGAAGGTGGGCCTCTTATAAGGTCCTCCTCAGTTAATACTCCCAAGGCCCAGAAAAAGCCCATATCCAATCCAACTATCGGGTTTATATATATACTGGTGGGGAGTTAGGGTTCACTCACTTCTCCCTCACTTAGCCGTCTCTCCCTCCCGTCCCTAGCCCGACGCTCCATCCCTCCCTCCCTCAGAGCGCCCCCTCCCATCCCCTCTCCTCCCGGCGCCCCTCCCCATCCTGCTCGTACCCCGGAGGTAAACGACAGGCTCCGACGGCACACATAGCAAACCCTAGGCCGGGATGGGCGCGGGAGGCGTGGCGCTCCGGCGGCGGCGCAGGCTCAGCCGCTGCTCTCTTGTCTCCTGCCGCTCCCACGAGCTCGTGCCCCTCGTCGACTCCATCCTTGTCCACGTCATCCTCGACGAGCCCACGTCCTCATAGTCCTCCCCGCCGGCCGCGCTCTTCTCCGACCGAATCTAGGCCGGTGGCGCTCTTCTTCGACCGGATCCAGGGCAACGAACGAGCATAGGCGACCGGATCTAGGCCATCACCGCGGGGGACCGGCTTCCTCCTTCGGCGCGCACGCACGGGGGCTTGGCCTCCTCCGCGTGGCGGTGTGTGGCCTCGCGCGCGTATTCGGTGGAGGACATGGCGGTTCTGATGTAGGCGCCTGAGCGGCGAATCTGCGAGCGGATCCAGTGGCGGGGAGGCCGGATCCGTTGGCCAAGAGGCTGGATCCGGCGGCGGTGCTCCTCCTTGTGGCGGATCCGGCGAGCGACGGTGGCGGCAACCCGTGGATGTGCTCGGCGGTCCCGTGGGTGGGCTCGTTGGGCTTGTCCATGGGTTTTCTTTTTTTATTTTTTTATTTGATTTACCGAGGCGGGCGACCAACCGCCTCTGTTAAGACCGGATTAACCGTGACCTTTTCGCGGAGGCGGATGGGATGCTCGCCTCAGTTAATCATTTTTGCCTTTCTCGGTTAAGTTTTCTGTAGTAGTGGCACCCAAAAGTTAAACGTCCCACAAAATCGATTTATGGAGGTGGTCAGAAAATGCCAGTCTCCGAAAATGGATTTACGAAGGCGGATGTAGACAGGGTGGGCACATGGTGGCACTCTCACGTGGGGCGCCGGCTCCACGTGGGGCGCCGGCTCCACCTCGGTGGCACGGCGCGCGGGGTGCCAGCTCGCGGGCCGGTGGTGGTGCGGGTGAGGCGGCCACTACCCTGGCGTGGCAGCATGCACGTGCGGATCTGGCAACGGTGGCAGTGGGCTTGGTGGGCTTGTCGACAAGCTCATCGACGGCATTTTCTTTTTTGTTATTCTATTTTTAGAAGCAGGAATTTGGCTGCCTCTATTAATCCTGATTAACACAGGCATAAACACGCAGGCGGACTGCCTGCCCACCTAAGGAAACTGATTTTGACCGCCTCCATTAGTAGTGTATTTATGTCCGTACGGTATAGCTGCCTTGCTAATACATGTGTTCTCACTTCTCAACGGCCTGTTCCAGGTTTTGTTGTTGTGGTTGGGCAGACATATCACGTATCTCACCTCCATACATTTATCCAGAGGCAGAACTGCTGCAATGTATCTAAAAATCCTGCGCCACAACTGATCGGAGTCACCTGGCAGCAGAGAGCAAACCCGAAAGACCAAAACCCCACTCAAGATGAAATCTCTGAATTGGTTCCCATCAATTCTTTCTCGCCAGGGGGCAAGGGCAAGCACACCGACAGCTCAAAAGGGGCTGCAGATCCAGCCTATGTTGTGATTTGTGATTCCTCACCAAGCCTTCGTGCTATCTAAGGATCATATCATATGTGTGCCCTCTGCATGGATTCCATGCATGTGCAAGAATTGCTTTGTGCACCCATGGTCAGATTTTCAAATGAAATTGAACTGAACTAGCGAGAATTCAACACGGATCTGGATTGTAAACGGATCATTTTCTGAAGTTTGGCCAGACCTCGGAGCAAAAGGACCCCAATCTTTTAGCATAGCAACACGATATAATATATCTCAGAAATTGCTAAATTGACCAAGAAAACAACATTGATACCATAATATCTTAGAAATTGCCAAATTGGAAGAAAAAACATTGATGCCACAAGATCTCAGAAACTGGTCCCCTAAACCTACCAAACATCACTGAATTTTGGGTACCCGACAATTCTCAATCAGAATTCACAAATCCTCACAAAGAAGAAGAGAACTGGAGTTCAATGTGGGAGACTTCGTCTATCTCAAGGTATCTCCGCTACGTGGGACTGTCAGATTCCATGTGAAAGGCAAGCTTGCCCCTAGATTTGTTGGCCCATACAAGATTTGCAAGAGGATTGGAAAGCTCGCCTACAAACTTGAGTTACCTGAGGAATTGGTGAGTGTACATCCCGTATTCCATGTCTCACAGCTGCGCAAGTGTTTGAGAGTGCTCGATGAAGTAGTTCCGACTGATACACTTGACATTCAAGATACACTTGAGTATAAAGAATATCCTATCAGAATTCTGGGCAAAGATACCAAAGAGACCAGAAGCAGGACTATTCCTATGTGCAAGATCCAATGGAGCAATCACACACAGAGAGAAGCAACATGGGAGAAAGAGTCTGACCTCCGGCTACACTATCCTTATCTCTTCGAAGGGTACGCTTTAATCTCGGGCGAGATTCTGTTAAGGGGGTAGGACTGTAACAGCCCAGAAATCCACACACCAAAAATACCAACTACAAAATTTTTTGTTAAAAATCTCATGTGATGATGAGTGTAATGTATAGGAACCCAACCTAAGAGTTGCATTAGGTCTAACCCCAACCCAAGTTAACACCTAAGCATGACATATCATTAGTTAATCATGTTCATTTAAATTCTAACAAATAAAGTATTGCATGCATTGCTAAATTCAAAATGTGAGTTGGATTTCCATTTGAGTTATGATATGTTTAATAACTCCAATAAAATAATAAACCATCAAATCAAATCAAAGAATAAAGACTTTTAGTGAAAAACTATTTATATTTTTGTATAACAAAACTACACTTACTTTTGTTATATAAAATGACTAAATAAATTCTAATATATATATAAGAATGTGGTGGGCCACATATCTAAAACTCTAATGAATTTGGTGCACCAATTTTTGAATTCAAAACCAAAACCAAATTTGAATTCAAACTAATGGAAGAGGAATGAAAAAGAGAAAAAGAAAAAAGAAGTGGGCCTCATGCCCACCGCTGCCCAAAACTAGCCACCACCCAACACCATCGCGATCACCACCCCAATGTACACAGGCTGCCCACTATGCGCCAAAGAACGCCTCAAGGCTCGCTCATTGCCATTGGACCTGGACCCAGCGTGTCGGCCAAGACGTCACCCACGCTTGCCTGCGTCTCCCGCCTCCGCTATGCGGCGCCACTCACGGACCCCGCATGTCAGCCCCATCAGTGCTTCTTCTCCACGCCCACGCTGATTCTCCCCTCCGATGAACCCCGACAAAGAATGGCGAGGGCGGGCTGGGGTCACGCCAGGGCATGGCCTTGGCCTTGCCTTGCGCCACGCCCACGCAACCACGCACGGCCGCCGGATGGGATGCACGCCTCCGATCCCCTCGGTCTCTAGCCGCCGAACGCCAGTTCCATGGCCGAGCTTCGGCTATAAAAGCCCTAGCCCTGGAGCCCTAGCGCCGTCCTGTCGCCTTCGCCGCCACCTCGGAGGCCGTCCACAACCCACCCAAGCCAAGGGAGAAGAGGGGAAACGCTTGAAGCATTGTGGGGAGGAGACCGCCGGAGCCGAGAGTGACGCCATCGTCTACATCACCGACGTGGTTTGGCACGGCACTGCACGGCTACCGGAGCTTCACGGCCTCGAATTGGCACGGCATCACCATCCATTCTTCCATGCCACCCACGGTGAGCCCCCCTTCTGGTCTCTCTCTGCCGCTGAACCTCACCGTCGGCCATGGCGCTCCACACCTGGAGCGCGTAGGCCAGTGCCTTGTCTCCGGCCACTAGGAACACACGCACCCACGCACACCCCGCGACCATGCCGTGACCACCCCGCGGGAGCCCCCTTGATCACTCATGCGCATCGCCGTCGTCACCATGTCGCCATGGCCGCTGGAGCCCCTACCGGCCATCGGGAAACCGAAGCCCCGCCTCGAGCTCGGGACGCCCTCGCCGCGTCCACACGAATCCGTAGGAGCCAACACACCCCACCATGACGCTTCACCATGTCCGTAGCGCACCCGCGTGCCTCGCCGTCATCCTCATGATCGCCGTGGCCGCCGGGATGTCTCTACCGGCCACCTAGGAACCCGTAGCCTCGCCGTGAGCCCTGGACACCATCATCGTGCACCCACGAAGCCGTAGAAGCCTCATCTGCCAAAGACCAGCCATTGAGGGCTCGCGTCGCGCTGCCTACGCCACCCAGCGAGCACACTGCCGAAGCCGCCACCGCCGTGCTAACGTGACCGAGGACCTCGACCACCACTTAGACCTCAGGATCATGATCGCCGTGGCCCGGGGAAGCTTTCCCCCTCTCCAATCGGACACCAGCACTGCCACAGAGGCTCACCGGGCGCTCGCTGCCGATGGGAGCACCGCCGTGGAAGAAAATAGGGGAACACCCCCTCGCCGACCACCCGTGCGTAAGCTCGGTGCACGTGAGCCGAGCAAAGGAGAAGAGACGGTGGACTTGGTCCACCATGCGCCCTGCCGTAGGTCCATGAACCATGAGCGCTGGTCCACCGTGAGCCACACGGTGTGAGCCACGCTGTGGACGAAGCCTAATAAGAGCCCACGGCCGTGACGTGGCGAAGATCATAAGCGTGCCACGTGTTCAGGGTTCCGCTGGGCGAGCACCGACCCAACCCGAGCCCACCAGAGCCCAGTTTGGACCTAGCCCGCATTGACCATTGACCGGTCAACATTGACCATTGACCTGGCCCCATATGTCAGTGACACAGTGTTGCTGGACCCACACGTCAGATGATGACGTCATGCTAGCGTCGTGATGACGTCACGCGGGACCCACACGATAGGAACCTACACGGCCGTGATGACATCATGCTGACGTCACGCTGACTCACCGCCGACGTCAAGACAGCCCGCCCCACATGTCGCTGACCCGCACCAAGGATCAAGACCGCTTGACTCGCCGCTGACTTTGACCGGACCCACCCGCCGCTGACTCAATAGCGTCTCGCCCCACATGTCGGTGAGGATGACGTTCATGATGTCATGTTGACATCAGCAAAGCCACGTGGACCAACCCTAGCATGACACGTGTCAGCCTAGGATTAATTCAGCCTTTTTCCATTTTCAGAAATAGATTTAATCTTTGGAAATTCATAACTAATTCATACGACCTCGGAAAAATACGAAACCAGGACCAAAATTAATCTAAAATTGAGCTCTACGCAATGGACCCATGTTTGAGTGTATTTGGCTCTTTTGAATTTTCATTGCTTCTTTGTGCTATTCTATAGACGTCGCTAACACGACTATAATGCGATCGTTTGCAGACTCGGAGGAGAACCGGACGGACGAGGATCGTGAGTACCGTGAGGAGTACCGAGACGACTACACTGAAGGTGCCACATCCCACCCAATCTCGTAGCACCTATTACGTATGGCTAATATAGAAATGCTAGTGCTTACTTTATTGTCATGATCACATTATGGTAGGACTTGCATGGTAGTGTGTTTTCTTGATGGCCTTTACCTTGACGCAACCTTTACCCCCGCTCACCTCGTCATTGTTAGGCTAGACACACGCTTGCTATTACATTTCATCGCTTATTACTTCTACTACGCTTGCACTACATTGATGCGTGGTGGAAACTGGCGTTATCTGGACCATGGGGAGAGTGCTGCGTGTGTGACTTGGGTGCATGGAGGGTGAGGGTGTGTCGACCAAGTTGGAGTATACGATGAGCCTAGGGCAAGTCTTGCCGTGGGGTGCTACCTGGGCACCCCTGGAATGGATACCTGTGGTGGGTAAATGGTATATGAGGTGGCCCGGGGTGTGAACCTGTAATGGGAGGAGCCTAGGGTGGAGGTGCTGTGGTGGCACGGTAAATGGAAACCCTGATGGAGACATTCTGGCTTTTTCATCCCTAAGGACTTACTTGTACTCAGATTCACCGGGAAGCCTTACGTACCACTCGCCCTAAATGGTGCGGGACGGCCGGACTACTTGGTAGGATATTGCCACTACTGCTTGGTTGATAGCGGACAGTGTGAGGAAGGTACGGGGTGTGGAGGATTTCCCCCACACCCTTCCGAGACTTCATGGAGACCTTGTGGACCCGGCTCATGACTCATAGCTTTCAAATGCACCCCACACCAGACTTGGGGTGTACCAGGGCTGAATGGTAGAGTGGCATTATCCTAGGCTAGCAAGCCGCCGGAATCAGCCCAGTTGACGACGGTCAGCGAGGAATGCAGATCTTATGGTTATGTAAAACCTCTGCAGAGTGTATGGTTGATCGATCGATACATATGCCGACTCGTCGGCAATGGACCTTTCCTGGGTTTCGCTTAAACTAGATAGTGAGATAAGTCCTTCTTTTCTCCCCCTGGGATGAGTGTTCGGACGTAGCCAGGGGCTACGGGCCTTGAGATAGTGCCGAGAGGGAGTTGGCCTGTCGACTGAGCGATGGTATGGCTATGGTATGATGATGGTGTGGGGATGGTGGTTTATCGTTCCTGGCTCTGGAATGGGAATGGGGTGGAATGGGTGTGTGAATGGAGTTAAAACTTGACCAACTATTATTATATACTTGATTTACTAATGCATAGGAAACCCCAGCCTTATAGGTTCCTCTTGATTACATTCACTTTGCATCCAATTTCCATAAAGCAATGCTCATAGGGTTGGGAGTGGCCAGTACAAATCGTACTGATAAATTTTGGCACACAGGTTATGCTGAGGAGTATAGCTCCGAGGAGTTTGACGGTTGAGGGGTTCGTTCCTACGCTCGAGTTTGGCGATCCTATCTTCAAGCTCCTCTGAATGAATGCTACTTTTGATTCCGCCAATGCGGCGATGTAATAATCTATGTACTTCCGCACTATTTGTACTCTGATATTATCGTTGTATGGATGTGATATTCGACCGAATCGGGTAATATGATCTACAACGGTCTTATTACACTTCGACTGTGGATTTCCTTCGCGGAAATCGGGGTTGTTTCAGATTGGTATCGAGCCATACTTGACCATAGGACGAAACCCTTAGAAATGGACGATAGAATAGGACGTGGACAACCCTTCTTTCGGTTATATACCAACCCTGCATTTACTTTTATGCAAGGCTTATCTATTTATTGACCTGCTAACACCTGTTCCTTAAAACATGAAGATGGCAACGAACGTCGAATGGCCGCCTCTAGGACCGCTACCACTAGACCACGCCAAGCTTACCTTCGACCTACGTGAGCTCGGGGTTTTGCATAGACCCTCCGCCGAAGTTCTCATCACATTAGGAGTCCCCGACGAGCTTGTCAAGGTCACCTGACTCGGAAAGCCAGCTTTCGAAGGAGGAATTGAGGGACCAACTGTTACCTCACCGAGTTTCCAGCAAGCACTACCTTACCTTCCGTCCCAAATTTCACCGAGATGACCATAGAGGACACAGCTTGAGGAGGCACTCATGAGCTGTCTCACACAAAGGCACTTCAGAGTGATGAGGGACCACTACGAGCACCTGAAGACGATAGAGTTCTGCTCTACTTCCCCAGCCCTCGACCTCACCTTACCCCTAGTGAGCAGAGTTTCACAAATGGCAGAGTTATCCTTGCAGAGGAGGATATATGCCTTCGTGTCTCGGCTATCCACCTACTAGAGCAGGACAGGTACGTGACCCAGCTTGAGCAGTAAGATACGTTAGGACCGGGCTCTTCTCGTGGGAGTGCCAGAGCGAGACTCGCAGGGAGCACAGGAGCGAGCTAGTCTGCTTGAGGCCATTGCCAAGCTAAAGGATGAGCTCAACCGTCATGAGGAAGTCCACAGAGCCGAGGTCACCGACTTACAGACAAAGCAACCGACCTAGGCAACAGGAACTGCTACCTCGCCAAAGCAAGGTTTTGGAGTTGCAAAGGGAGTTGGACGATAAGAAGGCCGAGTTCAACCGCAGAGGAGACAGAGAGAGGTCCAAGGGGATTGATATGCTGAAAATCCAATCGCGGAACAAGACCTTGACCCAGGATCTAGAGGAGTTCAGGAAGAAGGCCGTTCGCAACCAGGGTCACCTGATCGAGGCACTCAGGCAGACCGAGTACCTACAGGACAAGTGTGAGAGGACTTGGTAGGCTTGGTAGAAGTTTGACAAGAAGCGCCTCAGGGAGATGAAGGGTATGTGGGATCAGCTACGCAAGGAGATTCGCAGCAAGACGAAGCTGAGGATAGAGGAGTTTGAGTTAGCACCGACTCGCCTCAACCTAGACGCCTGCCCTACCCTACCTAGAGCCAAGCCTACTGAGGAGCTCACTGAGGCCTTGAAGTATGTGTTCCGACTTCACAAGTCTGACGAGGAGATCGAGATCGAGAACAATCGTATCCTAGCTGTGGTGTACAAGTTAGAGTAGATGACCCTACGTGGTCATGAGATATGTCAGTAGCTTCCATGAGTTGTACCCCATGATGTACCCCTTATGAGATGTATTATGAGACGCTATGCATAGTACGATTCTCGCACATCTTCAAGTGTAGCTACTGGAGATGATGCTATGTAATAAAACCCATGTAATGAATGATTTGGATCTTATTGCATCTTATGGATCTTATTGCTTCTTTGTAATGAGTGTTGGATAGTATAAATGATTTTCTTTAAATCGTCGAAATCATGTAATCATAATTGAATTATAAGCACTTATGGCATAAGCACTAAAATTCTTATGATCCGTGTTGCAGATGTCGAACCGCCGATCTGCTCGCCTAATAAACCGTGGACGTGCGCCCATCCCCGAACCAAATTAACCCAACGGGGCCATGGTGGCAACAACCGTGGGCCGTGGTCAGGGCCGTGGATGCGGAGGGGTAGCCTTCAACCTAGAGAATACCCCGCCACCGTTGAGGAGAACATTCCGCCACCACCACCACCAAACCCGCGTAAGTGATGGCGCAGTTGAGACCCGCTTTCTTACAACTCTTGTTGAAGGAGCAAACCGTCGCCAGGAGGTCAAAGAAATGACTTTCAAAGGAAGTTGGAAGGATTTGTAAGGCCACCCACCTATGATGGCACCGACCCTGACCCGCTTGTAGCCGATGACTGGCTCAAGGAAATGGAGAAGAAGCTTGACCTCACTACTTTCACCGACGATGAGTGTGTTGGAGCCGCCAGACACCACCTCACACAGTGCAAAGACGCTACTTGGTGGGATAGTTTCAATGACTCCCATGAAGACCCTGCCAATATCTCGTGGGATGAGTTTGCTGAAGCATTCATTGAGTATCACATTCCCAAGGGTATCATGGAGGCCAAAGCCGAGGAGTTCCGCAACATCAAGATGGGAAAGGACAAGGTGACTGAGTACACTACTCGTTTCACCAACCTTCTACGCTATGCACCTCCCTATGTTGTGAACTCTGAGAAGGAGAAGCTATACTATTACCGCAAGGGACTTAACCCGCACATCAAGCTGAAGTTTGGCGGTATTGAGAGTAACACATTGCGCGTGCTCGTGGACCGCTGCATCTAGATTGAGAAGGACCGTGCTAAAGCTGGAGAAGAGTACATGGAGAGGAAGCATAAGCCTGAGGAGTCTTTCCGTGGCCGTGATCGCAAGAGGTTCCGCAGAGATGCACCATCCAGGGAACGCTCTCGCCACAACAGGGATGATAACCCTGGATCGAGTAGGGGAAGTGGAGGCTACACCACCAAATATTCCCGCCCTGCTTAGGATCGTTACACCCGGGACCGTTATGCTCAGGACCGCAACACTCAGGATCGTATCAACCGTTCCCGCTCTGTGAATGAACGCCCAGCACAGAACCGCTCCGCACCAGGCACTGGAAACTGGAAGGCACCCGCGCCAACCCCTACAGGCGGTGCGCCTTTCACCTGCTTTGCTTGTGGCCAACCAGGTCACAAAGCTGCTGAATGCCCTCAGAACTCAGCTGCTCAGAAGTCTTAGTTCAAGGGATCTGCTACTCGTGGACGTCTCAACCATCTGGACACTGAGAAAGCACAGACTGCTCCTGACGTTGTGTACGGTATGTTTTTAGTTAATGGCAATATCGATCAGCTCTATTTGATTCTGGAGCAACTTGTTCATACATATCATCCAAGTTTGCACGAGAGCATGACCTGCCTATAACCCCATGTGAAAAAGCCTATCATCACTAGCTCACCTTTAGGAGACCTAAAATGCACCCACATCTCGTAAGGGAGTGAGTCTTACCATTGAGCGTCTTATCTTTAAAGCCGATCTAACCTCATTACTTCCACTAACCTAGATGTCATCTTAGGCATGGACCGGTTAACCATTCACCGAGGTATCATATCATGTTCACCTAGATACGTCCAAGTGACCCACCCATTGGGCCAAGTCATTAGATGTGAACCCTAGTTTGGAAAGTCCACCTCTATCCTATGTGCCCTTAAAGCAAGTTCAGAATCACAAAAAGAGGAAAAGACAGTTCATGATGTGCCTGTGGTTAGAGACTATCCCGATGTATTCCTTGAAGAATTACCGGGTATGCCACCAGACCGTGATGTAGAGTTTATCATTGATCTTTTGCCGAACAGACCCATTGCCAAGAGGCCCTATCGCATGTCGGGCTGATGAACTCCAGCCGAGCTCAAGAAGCAGCTTGATGAGCTCATCTTGAAGGGATATATCAGACCCAGTGCTTCACCCTGGGGATCCCCTATTCTATTTGTTAGAAAGAAGGATGGCTCAATGAGAATGTGCATTGATTACCGTAACTTGAACGCAGGTCCACCATCAAGAACAAGTACCCCCGCCAAGGATTGATGATTTGCTTGATCAGCTCGGAGGTGCCAAGTATTTCTCCAAGATTGATCTCAGATCTGGATATCATCAGATGAAGATTCGAGAGAGTGACATACCGAAGACAGCCTTCGTGACTAGGTATGGACAGTTTGAGTTCACTGTGGTATCCTTCGGACTCACGAATGCACCCGCATACTTCATGAACATGATGAATAAGGTTTTCATGGATGATCTAGATAAGTTTGTGGTGGTATTCATTGATGACATTCTTGTCTATTCATCCACCAAGAAGAGCATGAACATCACCGAGAACTGTACTTGAGAAACTAGCCCAACATCGCCTTTTACGCAGTTCAAAGAAATGTGAGTTTTGGTTACAGGAAGTTGCCTTCCTAGGCCATGTACTATCAATTGAAGGTGTTGCAGCTTGACCCAAGCTAAGATTGAGGCTATGAAAGAATGGGAACAACCCCGTAATGTGTCGAAGTCGGAAGTTTCTTGGGATTACCGATATTACCACGATTCATCGAAAACTTCTCCAAGATAGCCCGTCCGATGACCAACCTTCTAAAAAGACTAAGGAGTTTGAATGGACACTGAAAAGTGCGAACAAAGCTTCTAGGAATTGAAATAGAAGCTTACCACAACCCCTATGCTAGCATTGCCTGATATCAGCAAAGATTTCGTGGTCTATTGTGATGCATCCCATCAAGGACTTGGTTGTGTACTGATGCAAGATGGGGAGAGTGATAGCTTATGCTTCTCGATAGTTGAAAGAACACGAGAACCGCTACCCTACTCATGATCTTGAGTTAGCGGAGCTTGTGCATGCTTAGAAGATTTGGAGGCACTACTTGATAGGCAAACAAGTGCGATATCTACACCAATCACAAGAGCCTAAAGTACTTTTTCACTCAAGAAGATCTGAATATGAGGCAACGCCGATGTCTAGAGTTGATCAAGGACTATGATTTGGAAATTCACTATCATCCGGGGAAAGCTAACGTAGTCGCAGATGCCCTCAGCCGTAAGAGTTACTGTCACACTTTGATCAATCGGATCTGTACTCACCCGAGCTCAAGGAAGAGATTGATGACTTCCAACTTGAGATACTACCGCATGGCTTATTGAATGAGCTCCGTGATATAGTATGATCTCACAGATCGATCTGTCAAGCTCGTAAAAAATTGTGAAGAGATCAAATATCTTCGTGGTCTCGATGAAACTAGGCTACAAGACCAACCACCATGAGGATGAACAAGGGACCATCTGGTTCAAGGATAGAATCTATGTACCTTCTGATCCAGCCCTTCGAGAGGAAATTCTATCAGAAGCCCATGATTCTAAGTATTGTATACACCACAGGAATTCAAAGATGTATAAAACTTGAAGAAACTTTTTGGTGGAAAGGCATGAAAACGGACATTGTAGGACATGTGGCACGATGTGACACCCATAATAGAGTTAAGGCAACATCAAAGGCCCAGGATTGCTAAAGCCTCTTGACGCTCCCGAGTGGAAATGGGAGAGCATATCCATGGATTTTATAGTTGGTTTGCCCTGCTCACGTAAAAGGCAATGATTCTATCTAGGGTGATTGTTGATTGTTTGACCAAGATTGCTCACTTTGTACCAAAGAAAGACCAAGACCAATGCGTAAAAAATTAGCGGATCTATATATTGAGCATATTCTCGTCGCATGGAGCACCCTCTAGTATTATATCCGATCGTGGTCCTCGCTTTGTGTCCCGATTCTAGGAAGCTCTCAGACAAGTCTATTGGAACTAAACTTGATTTCAAAGACCACTTACCACCCAGCAGATGATGGATGTATGTAACGAGTAAATCAGATCTTAGAAGACATGCTTCAAGCTAGTGTAAAATGAATTATGGATCTGATTGGGAGAAGTGCTTACCCTATGCAGAGTTCTCTTACAACAACAAATACCAAGCTAGTATCAAGATGTCGCCGCTTGAAGCTCAGTATGGCGTAACCTTGTAAGACACCTTTGATGTGGTCCCAACCGGGAGAAAGATCGTTCTTTGATTCCGCTAAGATTCAAGATGCAGAGGAAGGAGTTGCTCAAGTGAAGGAGAATTTGAGAATAGCTCAAAGTCGATACAAGAGCTATGCTGATAAAAGGAGAAGAGAACTCGAGTTCAATGTGGGAGACTTCGTCTATCTCAAGGTATCTCCGCTACGTGGGACTGTCCAATTCCATGTGAAAGGCAAGCTTGCCCCTAGATTTGTTGGCCCATACAAGATTTGCAAGAGGATTGGAAAGCTTGCCTACAAACTTGAGTTACCTAAGGAATTGGCGAGTGTACATCCCGTATTCCATGTCTCACAGCTGCGCAAGTGTTTGAGAGTGCCCGATGAAGTAGTTCCGACTGATACACTTGACATTCAAGATACACTTGAGTATAAAGAACATCCTATCAGAATTCTGGGCAAAGATACCAAAGAGACCAGAAGCAGGACTATTCCTATGTGCAAGATCCAATGGAGCAATCACACAGAGAGAGAAGCAACATGGGAGAAAGAGTCTGACCTCTGGCTACACTATCCTTATCTCTTCGAAGGGTACGCTACGCTTTAATCTCGGGGGCAAGATTCTATTAAGGGGGTAGGACTGTAACAACCCAGAAATCCACACACCAAAAATACCAACTACAAAATTTTTTTCTTAAAAATCCCATGTGATGATGAGTGTAATGTATAGAAACCCAACCTAAGAGTTGCATTAGGTCTAACCCCAACCCAAGTTAACACCTAAGCATTGCATATCATTAGTTAATCATGTTCATTTAAATTCTAACAAATAAAGTATTGCATGCATTGCTAAATTCAAAATGTGAGTTGGATTTCCATTTGAGTTATGATATGCTTAATAACTCCAATAAAATAATAAACCATCAAATCAAATCAAAGAATAAAGACTTTTTAGTGAAAAACTATTTATATTTTTGTATAACAAAACTACACTTACTTTTGTTATACAAAATGACTAAATAAATTCCTAATATATATATATATATAAGAATGTGGTGGGTCACATATCTAAAACTCCAATGAATTTGGTGCACCAATTTTTGAATTCAAAAACCAAAACCAAATTTGAATTCAAACTAATGGAAGAGGAATGAAAAATAGAAAAAGGAAAAGAAGAAGTGGGCCTCATGAGCCAGCCACCCAAGCTAGCTATCCAGCCAAAGACCAGCACATCGCGACCACCACCCCTCAAAGACGCTGCGGCCCCCAAATTATGTGCAAGACGCCACGCCGCCTCCCCGCTCACTGCCATCGCTGCCATTTGGACCCAGCAGTGTCACCAGACGTCGCCCACACCTGCTGTCTCGCCCTCCTCCGCTTGCCGCCATCGCTGGACCCCATGTCAGCCCCATCAGGCTTCTTCTCCACGCCCATGCTGATTCTCCCCTCCGATAGAACCCCGACAGCAATGGCAGGGTGGGCCAGGGGGTCACGCCTGGGGCATGGCCTTGCCCCCCCCTTGCGCCGCGCCCACGCAACCACACACGGCCGTTGGATGGGATGCACGCCTCCGATCCCCCTCAATCTCCAGCCGACCGAACGCCAGGCTCCATGGCCGAGCTCGGCTATAAAAGCCCTAGCCCTGGAGCCCTAGCGCTTGTCCCATCGCCCCACCGCCACCTCGGAGGCCGTCCACAGCCCACCCAAGCCAAGGGAGAAGAGGGGGAAACGCCAAAGCCGCTGTGGGGGAGGAGACCGCCGGAGCCGAGAGTGACGCCATTGTCTACATCACCGACGCGGTTCGGCATGGCACTGCACGGCTACCGGAGCTTCACGGCCTCGAATCGACACGGCATCACCATCCATTCTTCCACGCCACCCACGGTGAGCCCCCCCCCTTCCGGTCTCTCTCTCGCCGCCAACCTCACCAAGGGCCATGGCGCTCCACACTGAGCGCGTGAGGCCAAAGCTCTTGTCTCCCACCACTAGGAACACACGCACCCACGCACACCCCGCGACCATGCTGCACATGACCACCCCGCGGAGCCCCTTGATCACCCGTGGCGCATCGCTATCGCCACCATGTCGCCATGGCTGCTGGAGCCCCTACCGCCACCAAGAAACCGGCCCCGCCGAGCTCGGGACGCCCTCGCCAAGCCCACACGAATCCGTAGGGAGCCAACACACCCCACCGTGGCGCTTCACCGTGGCCAGTAGCGCACCCACGTGCCTCGCCGTTGTCCTTATGATCGCCGTGGCTGCCGGGATGTCTCTACCGCCACCGGGAACCCGTAGCCTCGCCAGGAGCCTCGACGCCATCGCCGTGCACCCACGGCCGTAGAAGCCTCATCTCGCCAAAGACCAGCCATTGAGGGCTCGTGCGGCGGCCTCTCGCCACCGGCGAGCACTGCCGAGCCGCCAGCCGCCATGGCCAACGCACTGGAGGACCTCGACCACCACTTAGACCTCAGGATCATGATCGCCATGGCCCGGGGAAGCTTTCCCCCTCTCCAATCGGACACCAGCACTGCCACGGAGGCTCACCGGGCGCTCACCAACGACGGAGCACCGCCGTGGAAGAAAATAGGGAACACCCCCCGACCACCACCTGCGTGTGAGCTCGCGGCACGTGAGCCGAGCGAAGGAGAAGAGACGGTGGACTTGGTCCACCATGCGCCCGCCGCCAGGGTCCATGAACCATGAGCGCCGGTCCACCGTGAGCCACACGGTGTGAGCTGCTGTTGTGGACGAAAGCCCAATAAGAGCCCACGGCCGTGACGTGGCAAAGATCACAACAGCGTGCCACGTCCGGGGTCACCCGCCTGCACCGCCCAACCCGAGCCCACCAGAGCCCGCCTTCGACCGGCCCAGATTGGATGACGCTGACCGGTCAACATTGACCATTGACCTGGCCCCACATGTCGGCCGACACGTTGTTGCCGGACCCACACGCCGATGATGATGTCATGTTGGCGCTGTGGATGACGTCACGCGACCCACACGACAGAACCTACACGGCCGCGATGACGTCATGCCGACGCATCTACCGACATCACCGCCGACGCCAACAGCCTCGGCCCCACACGCCGCTGACCTGCACCGCTGACCAAAGACCGCTGACTGCTGACTTTTGACCCACTCCACCCACCGCTGACTCAATAGCCTCTCGCCCCCACCGCTGGAGGATGACGTTGATGACATCATGCTGACATCAGCAAGCCACGTGGACCAACCCTAGCATGACACGTGTCAGCCTAGGATTAATTCAGCCTTTTTTTTCATTTTCATAAATAGATTTAATCTTTGGAAATTCATAACTAATTCATACGACCTCGGAAAAATACGAAACCAGGGCCAAAATTCATCTAAAATCGAGCTCTACGCAATGGACCCATGTTTGAGTGCATTTGGCTCTTTTGAATTTTCATTGCTTCTTTGTGCTATTCTATAGACGTCGCTAACGCGACTATAATGCGGTCGTTTGCGCACTCGAGGAGAACCGACGGACGAGGATCATGAGTACCGTGAGAAGTACGGAGACGACTACACTAAGGTGCCACATCCCACCCAATCTCATAGCACCTATTACGCATGGCTAATATAGAAATGCTAGTGCTTACTTTATTGTCATGATCACATTATGGTAGGACTTGCATGGTAGTGTGTTTTCTTGATGGCCTTTACCTTGACGCAACCTTACCGCTGCTCACCCCGCCGTTAGGCTAGTCACACGCTTGCTATTACATTTCATCGCTTATTACTTCTACTACGCTTGCACTACATTGATGCGTGGTGGAAACCGCGCTATCTCGGACCATGGGTAGAGTGCTTGGGTGTGTGACTTGGGTGCGTGGAGGGTGAGGGTGTGTCGACCAAGTTGGAGTATACGACGAGCCCGGGCAGTCTTGCTGGGTGCTACCTGGCACCCCTAGAATGGATACCGTGGTGGGTAAATGGTATATGAGGTGGCCCGGTGTGTGAACTCAGAATGGGAGGAGCCTAGGGTGGAGGTGCTGTGGTGGCACGGTAAATGGAAACCCCGATGGAGACATTCTGCTTGGTCATCCCTAAGGACTTACTTAGTACTCAGATTCACCGAAGCCTTACGCACCACTCGCCTATATGGTGCGGGACGGCCGACCTACTTGGTAGGATATTGCCACTACTGCTTGGTTGATAGCGACAAGCAGGAGGAAGGTACGGGTGCGGAGGATTTCCCCCACACCTTTCGAGACTTCATGGAGACCTTGTGGACCCGGCTCATGACTCATTAGCTTCTCACCACCCCATACTAGACTTGGGGTGTACCTGTGGCTAAATGGTAGAGTGGCATTATCCTAGGCTAGCAAGCGGCCGGAATCAGCCCGGGCTTGGACTGACGGTCGGTCACGAGGAAGGCGAGATCTTGTGGTTATGTAAAACCTCTGCAGAGTGTATGGTTGATCGATCGATACATATGCCGACTCGCCGGCAATGGACCTTTCCCGGGTTTTGCTTAAACTAGATAGTGAGATGAGTCCTTCTTTTCTCCCCGGGATGAGTGTTCGGACGTAGCTGGGGGCTACGGGCCTTGAGACAAGGGCCGAGAGGGAGTTGGCCCGTCGATCGAGCGATGGTATGGTCGTGGTATGATGATGGTGTGGGGATGGTGGTTTATCGCTCCTCGCCTGGAATGGGAATGGGGTGGAATGGGTGTGTGAATGGAGTTAAAACTTGACCAACTATTATTATATACTTGATTTACTAATGCATAGGAAACCCCAAATTTATAGGTTCCTCTTGATTACATCCAATTTGCATCCAATTTCCACAAAGCAATGCTCATAGGGTTGGGAGTGGCCATTATAAATCGTATCGATAAATTTTGGCACACAGTTCTCACTGAGGAGTATAGCTCCAGGAGTTTGACGGGTTGAAGGGTTCGTTCTTACGCCGAAGTTTGGCGATCCTATCTTCAAGTCGCTTCAATGAATGCTACTTTTGATTCCGCCAACGCGGCGATGTAATAATCTATGTACTTCGCACTATTTGTACTATGATATTATCGTTGTATGGATGTGATATTCAATCGAATCGGGTAATATGACAAATGAAGGACAAAGGCCCCCTCCATTTTCCCTCTCTCCCCCTTTTATATAGGAGGTGGGAGGGGAGGTTCTCGTTATTTCCCCTGATGGAGCTTGAATTTACAAAAGAGTCTCTATGGGCAACAAATGGGCCCGAATCATTGTCTCATAACCCTCTAGTCTATATAATTTGGCCCTGTTGACATTTCTTAGCGTTGCTACTAAGAACAAGAGTTTAAAACCTAACCCGTAGCAACAACTCTAGAAATGCTTATTGGTATTTATTAACGTGTCACTTGGTTGGAAGTACTTAGCCACCTATTATAAACCTATATCTCCTAACTTTACTAGGTTGTCATCCCTAGTGATGATGCCAGAGATATGTGTTGGTACTACATAGTATTACTACTAGAATAACACTAAGCAGTTCTTTATTAATTATGTGATTAGAGAGAATATATATAAATTTATGAATGAAAAGTATACATTGGGCACGTATAATATACCATTGTAGCATTTTACCCGAGAGTATTCCGAGGTATCGTTATTTATATTTTTACCATCGGGAAGGTCTAACATGGACAAGTATTGCTAACTCATACTATCAAGGAGAAGTAAACCATAGCCAATACTCTACTCACAAATAGGGTAAGTCATAGGATAAGAGATATATAAATGATAAGTAATGATAATGATAAATCACTCAGGAGCACTCCTTCCATGGTATTAGCATGGTCGTAGAATATTAGAGGAATAATTCCTAAGTCATCCTTAATTACAAGTCAAAGCATACATTTGATTAGTGTAATTACACCTAGTAATCATGGATAAGATCATTGTCATATCTACGGAATGGGATATTACTAAGGTAGATTAAAGACACATAGCTTGCACTACCTTCGTAATGTCAGGACCCTAAGTCGCGTAGCCTATATTCGGGAGTGGACTACAAAGGACTCAATGGGAGAGTGTCACATCTGTGATCTACCACATGACCTGCATTATAGGGTGTATCCCGCGAGAGTAAACAACGATATAAACTGCGCTTACATAATATCGAATTCACCCACCCATGGTACCTTGAAGTGGCTGGCTATACTTAACTTATGCATAAACATAATGATAAACTAGCTATACTAAGCATAAAATCAAAAGTAGATGATGAACGTTATAATGAATAACATGAATAAGATGAATCTTGATATTGTCATAACAATTGTAACTAGCATATAAAAATAATGGAGAAACAAAATAGAGAGGAGGAGTACAAAGTTTAAACCAAACCACACTCTTGACAAGATCGGGAATCCAAGCGACATCCTACTTCTGCCTCCCTCTATATATATCCTAACTAGCTATACAGAACATGGAGGAGGAGCTCTTAGGAGATTAGGGTTTCTGCCTTCTCAAATGACTCGATGACTTGGGTTATGCACTGGGGAGAGGTGAGGGCTGAGATTATATAGCCCCAGAGGGTCTAACGTGAGCCCTTGGATCAAGCCGACTTAAACAACGGCCTAGATGCATCCT